>CM049843.1:24874784-25119784 GCA_027422415.1 Schizothorax lantsangensis | reverse complement strand
ACCCCATAGATTCTCTATGAGGTTCAGGTCAGGCGAGTTTGCTGGCCAATCAAGCACAGTAACACCATGGTCATTGAACCAGCTTTTGGTACCTTTGGCAGTGTGGGCAGGTGCCAAGTCCTGCTGGAAAATGAAATCAGCATCTCGATAAAGCTTGTCAGCAGAAGGAAGCATGAAGTGCTCTAAAATTTCCTGGTAGATGGCTGCGTTGACTGTGGACTTCAGAAAACACAGTGGACCAACACCAGCAGATGACATGGCAGCCCAAATCATCACTGACTGTGGAAACTTCACACTGGACTTCAAGTAACATGGATTCTGTGCCTCTCCACTCTTCCTCCAGACTCTGGGACCTCGATTTCCAAATGAAATGCAAAATGTACTTTCATCTGAAAAGAGGACTTTGGACCACTGAGCAACAGTCCAGTTCTTTTTCTCCACAGCCCAGGTAAGATGCTTCTGACGTTGTCTCTGTTTCAGAAGTGGCTTGGTAGCCCTTTTCCTGAAGACGTCTGAGCGTGGTGACTCTTGATGCACTGACTCCAGCTTCAGTCCACTCCTTGTGAAGCTCTCCCAAGTGTTTGAATCAGCTTTGCTTGACTGTATTCTCAAGCTTGCGGTCATCCCTGTTGCTTGTGCACCTTTTCCTACCCAAATTCTTCCTTCCAGTCAACTTTGCATTTAATATGCTTTGATACAGCACTCTGTAAACAGCCACACCTTTCAGTAATGACCCTCTGTGACTTACCCTCTTTATGGAGGGCGTCAATGTTCGTCTTCTGGACCATTGCCAAGTCAGCAGTCTTCCCCATTATTGTGGTTTCAAAGAACAAGAGATACCCAGAATTTATACTGTATGGATGGTCATTTATTGAAACTCAAATGTAAATATTCTAATATTTTGAGATACTGATTTTTGACTTTCATGAGCTGTAAAATTAAAACAAAAAAAACTTTTGAAATGTTTTACTTTACATGTAATGAATCTAAAATATATGAAAGTTTCACTTTTTGAAATAAGTTACAAGAAAAAATGAACTTTTTCACGATATTCTAATTTATTGAGATGCACCTGTATGATATGATATGATATATGATATACACCTCCATTTAAAAGTTTGGGGTCCTTTTAATACAACATTTTTAATACTTTAGTAATGTGACAAAAATCGTGACAGCAAAGACATTTATAAATACTATTTCAAATAAAATTAATCATTTAAAAAAATATTTTAAATATTAATATTATAAAAATATTAAATATAATAATATAATACACATCCATTTATTATTTTTAGATTTTTTTTAATGAAATGAATACTTTTATTCAAGATGCATTAAACTGATCAAAAGTGACAGTAAAGACATAAAAAAGAATTCAAATACAAATGTTGTTTTAAACTTTATATTTAGTAACTATATATATATATATATATATATATATATATTAGAGAACTCAAAAACATTAATATAATGTAATGTAGTATAATATAATATAATATAATACTTCCATGAAAAAGTTTTCATCAGTAAAAAAAAGTTTTTGTTTTTTTGTTTTTAAGAAATCAATACTTTTATTCAGCAAGGACACATTCAATTCATCCAAATTGACAGTAATCTTTTTCAAATAAATACTGTTCTTTTAAATTTTATATTCATATAGGACTTCTTTCAAAAACATTAAAATAATATAAGTATTAAAAAATAGAATTTATAAATTATAAAGTGGTTATATTTTCAAATTTCCTTCTTAGCACCGACAAGTGTAAACGATGAAGTAGATGAGGCGTATATAACACATGCCAACACAGCTGTGTATGCAGATAAAGACAATGAACGCTGCAGTTTTAGGAGCACATCCAATACATCTGCAAGCACTGAAAATGAGGTTCTAAGGGGCCCGATGGAGAGCCGGGTGCATGAATCCTGCTGAGAAATTACCTCAAGATCTGTCAAATTTAAGAACCATTTCCGGCACTGTAATATACATCCATTACGAGGTCATTAATCTTCGCGTCTGTCAGCTATTTTCTCTCACACTCCATGATCTTACTGCTACAGCTTTATGAGAGAGATTTTATTTCCGCGGTCTGTCCAATAAGTTTTGCAGTCGGAAAGCTCCAGCTCAGATCCATCAGGTGGGTCTGTCTCTGTAAGAACAATGCCAGGACGATGTGTTTCTGTACAGCGTCAGACTTCTGAGTAGTGCGTGTATCAGCGGCCTCGGCTCTGAACGCATTCCAGCAGTGAAGTTTATGCAAAGGAGCCGTTTTGCTACATTACATATCAGATGCTATCAGCAGATCTCTCCTGAAGCGGGAACATAATGCTGTTGAAAAAAACATGAGGAATGAAGCTGCATTTGTTGACGTAAATGTACTTGTGCTGCAAAAAGGCAGATAAATGGCAAACGGAAAAATGAAAACAGGTCCAAAAAGCAGCTTTTATCAGTCTTAAGTTTTTAATGGGCTCAAGGGAATGTTTGTGAGTATATTCATGCACTTATAGGAGTGGGGGGAATATCTTGCAATGTTTTTTGTGAAATGAAAAACTCAATTTATGCATTTTTCTGATTACCAAAGGGTTGTTAGACAGTTGCTAAGGTGTTCTGGTTGTTTAGGCCATTGCTAAGATCTTCAGACTGGTCGCTAGATGTTAACAGTTCCCGTTTTATCATCTGCCAGATAAAAAAAAAATATATATATATATACAAGTCACATAGAAACTAAATCTGCATGGTTTGTGGTATCATTCATGTCTATATGGGTAAACTTTCAGTGGGCAGAATCACACCGAGACATTCCAAAACAGAACGTGCATTTCAAAATAGAATAATGGAGAAACAAGTATGTGCACTTAGCATGTTTTATACAAATCTGCAAATGTTTAATGGTATTTTTCTGCTTTAGTATTGTCAAATATGACATACAGCACCTTTAGGGCTAAGCTTTTGTGGGTGATTGACAAATGGTTGTTATGTGTTTACTAAGGTGTTCTGCTTGTTTAGGCCGTTGCTAGGGTCTTCAGATTGGTAGCTAGGGTGTTCCCATTCATGTTTTAATATCTGCCAGATAAAAATTATGTCTGATCAGATGGAAAAGAAACAGTACACTAAACTACATGGTTGGAGATATCACTCATCTCCAGAGTACAAGCGGTTTACAGCAAATTACATGCCAAAATTCATTAAAATCCCTATCGCTACAGTAATACGATGCTAGCTTTCATAAACACTGCTAATGAGGAGTGTAATATTCTGTATCTATTCAGGAGTTTGATACAAAACACTGTTTTGGACTAGCATACCTACATGAACGAACTCACCTTGGAGTCGCTCCAGAACAGATGTAGTCTTGGAGTGCGTCCATGGTTCGCCTCCTTTGAGAAAATACAGAGCCGAATCTTTTGATTAGCACAAATGTGAGTGATTCATCGTGACATATTTACGCTGCAGTTGTGGAGACGAAATCTTAAACACAAAAAGATGCGGTTCTCATTTCTACAGCAATATAAAATATCTCACCACCTTCACATTGGCTTCGAGTCAACAGAGATTGGATACGACTCACAAAACAGCTATAAGATCTTTATTCCGAAGGCTTAATTTAAGCATTTTCAGTAGACCAGATATTATAGGGATGGTAAATATTTTTAAACCTTTAAGTGGCTAAGATTAAACCACTGTTCAAATGTTCAACTCTTACACATTACAGAGGTAAAGTCTGATGGATGCACTTGTTCGTATGTGTCTGGTTTATGGGAATATGCAAAAGAGGGCCACTTTTCCATGGGCACGAACTCATCAAGAAAGATATCCTTGCAAAAGCACGCTCGGTTTCTCTGGGAAAGAGGCTCAGACACTCTGGGGAGAGATGGATGTGGGGAGGCAGGAGGAGGCCCAAAAATAGGCTGACATCTCACACATGGAGCGCATAGGAAAAATGTGCCCTCCGAAGAACCGTTTTCACAGGAGACAGAGGACCACAAGCTGTCAGAACATCTCCAGAACACCAAGAACTATGTATAGAGTCTTTTAGAAATTACTTCTGCTTTCTGAGGATATCTGTAAGTCCAAGAACAACATGGCCGAGTCTGGATTTAACATCGTATAGGTACAGGTTACAGCAGGGAGACCACCAGGGTACACTAAGGAACAGTCATATAATACGAAGCCCCTAAATATGAATATTTTAAAGATTTCACATTCTCTTGTAAAATGTTTGCACTCCTTCAAAAAGTTGCAAATGCTGGCAAACCTTTTGAGATCGAAATGTTATGATGTGGGAGGACAAACCACATTTTCATGCTTCTGCAAGTGAACATACAGTTTCTTGGGAAGCGGAATACTTTCATGGAAAGTTTTGCAAGCGAAAAAGAAGTTTCTTGGGCAAATACATTACTTTTGAAATATAATTTTCCCCTCCATGCCATATTTATCTATCACCATGTCCCCATAGGGGCTCCGTTATATAAAACATTCTTAAGAATAAAATTCTTCTTAACTGCAATTTTTTCTTTATCTAAAAATTCTTAAAATTCTTACAAATCATCGTACATAACTGCTAATACTTAATAAGGTTAATACAATTTTTATCGCTAACATCTGTCAGTATTGAATTTGTTGTATTAAGGTACAGTCACATTTTTTGCCCACACCAAATTTTGCCAAAATTTCATTAATTTTCACACATTCTTAAGAAAAAATATGTTCTTAAAGAGATAGTTCGCCTAAAAAATAAAAACCACCCCATGATTTACTCGCCCTCAAACCTTCCTAGGTGTATATGACTTTTTTCAGACAAATACAATCTGAGTTATATATATATATATATATATATATAAAAAAAATCTGGCTTTCAAGCTTTATAATGGCAATGAATGGGTGTCAAAATTTTGAAGTGCAAAAAAGTGCATCCATCCATCATTAAAAGTGCTCCACACGGCTCCAGAAGTTTAATAATGGCCTTCTAAAGCAAAGTGATGCATTTGTGTAGGAAAAATTTCCATATTTAAAACTTTATAAACCGTAATATATCTAGCTTCCGCTAACTGTCATACACATGTTCACGAGAGATATTGTCCATCAGATGCGCACTTCAGAATTATACCAGAAGTAGTATGACTTCTGGGAGCTTTTCGCTTACTGTTTTATGAATACTACGAATTCAAACATACTACTCAGCTCACATACATTTTTTGTTGCCTACAATATAGTATGAAGAAGGCATATTTGCTAAAATGCTAAGCAAGCACATATACGATGCTCACATGTGGCAGGTGCAAGATGCGTGAAACAGGTGTCTCTATTGATAGTGTTGACAGCTAGTCTAGCTCAAAACCAGCAGGTCTAAGCTGGTCTTTCCAGCAGGGTGCTCTGTGAATTATTCCCATCATTGCAGGAGTTTCTCAAATCACTGTTTTATGCGGATGCTTCTCTTTTTTACTCGACTATTAGGTGGGCTTTCCTGAGGGAGTCAGCAGGCAGGTTTCTTCCACGTTGCCAACTTAAACAGTGAAACTACATCCAGTGTAGTTTACGCTACAGTGCACGCGGTCATCCGAGCGTGGAGGACCGGAGAGGGGAACAGAGCCGGACTGTTTCCCAAGAGAGGGGATTTAGTGGGAGCTCAAATCAACGATCCCGCCGCTGCCAGCTGCAGCTCGGAGAAAAGGTCTGTCCATCCACTCTGGAGATCGAGAACTTCTCAGGTCTCCTGCTGTTTTAACTGGCATCACTCAGAGAGGGACCAAAAACACCGTTCTGACATATACGTCTACTGGGATGTAAAACATAAGAAATACTGAATGATTAGACTCTCGTATGTGCATTTTACTGTAAATGAGAGTCGGATCATGAGCTGATTGTCAGGCGCTGAATGTTTGCTTTTCCAATGCGTCGTGAGCAGGAAGAACCGCATGTTCTCAAAGAAGCAGAAATGTATTTGTGATGACGGTCAGTTGGTTGTGAGCGATAATTATAGTGTCCTCAGAGAGGTCCAGCTGGAGAACTGTATATCAGCAAACTCATGAACACTATTTATGAAAACAAAATATTCCAGGCTGGTTTTTGTTCTGGTTTGGTGCTGAAGGATCAGAACAGTTATGCTGCCGGTAAAACCTGTGAACAACTATTCAAAAATACAACAAGAAAGCAATTCATACATGCAATGACTTGAATACATATTTTCTATCATAAATGCATTTTTAAGTACTGAATAAAATTATTTTTTAATATTTTTGTGGAACATAAAGTCCAAATTATTAAAGTGATACAACGGCCCATGACAAAATTAAAAATATCACTAAAAATTGATATATGTTTTCTCCATTTGTCTGACTAATCATGAAACATGCAGGTTAAAAAGGTCAAGCTTGCAATTACCAGGAAAAAAAATAATTTGCATTAAAAAAAATTACCCACTATTATTGATATATTAATCTAAAGAGAAACATTCAAACTCATTTTGATGGGCTCTTTCAACTTCAAACTGGGAAACCACCTAGAACAACCAAGGTGTTTTCAATGTGTAAGAAAAATGTTATTACTTTTAACTTCATGGTTACACAAGAGACATTCAGAGTAATTAAAACAGGCTGAAAAGTTTTATTTTCCTGTAAGTACATTACTAAAAGCTTGGCACATATTTCAAACTAGACCTTCATTGTCATAGACATGTAATTGTCATTGATGAATTGCAAGAAAAAGAGAGGTCAAAAGTTCAGTCTGCCGCTCCCCAAACGTCAATGTTCTCACAAAGAGAAAAGCCAAGAGGTTGAATGAACACTGAACTTGAGTCAGAGCCATGAATCCATGAATCCATGAGCCAGACCCCTGACAATCACTCCTGGATCACTCTCAAAGCTGTCTCTAGGATCTAAAAGACAAAAACCATATCAAGAAATCCAGAAATAAGACAGTTGTGTTTTATGTCCAAGCCTTCAGCCTCTGTGAAATATTCATAGCTCAAAGGTGTAAATGCGAACAGACTGTAAGCTTTGCAGGCCTCAGGTTTCTAATTTAATCTACTTCTGACGGAGTGTTTCTCAGACCCTGATCCAACACATATGTCTACCAGCATGTTTATTTCTGTGTTATTTTACAAATCTGCAAAACTGAAAATGTCTACTGAAACATGACATCAGGTTATTCTGGGTATGATCATCTATAGGTGGTTTCCTGAGACTTGTCTGCATTACACAGATCATCTTTTGGCATAAACAACAACCTTTCCAGAATATATAGAGGAAACCACTAGAGATACTGTCAGTATGCATAGTCTCTGATGAACAATAAGGAAAATGTCTGCATCACTCTGTCTGTCTGTCTGTCTGTCTGTGTCTCTGTGTCTCTCTCTGTCTGTGTGCGTGCGTGCGTGCGTGCGTGCGCTAGGTTACAACATGATATATTGTCAAAACTAACCACAAAGAACATTTTGATGTGAAACTGTCCTAATAATGATTTAGACCAGGAGTTTGTAAACTTGATGCCAAGGAGTTTATATATAGCTGGGTAGTAACTGATTACATAATCTGGATCAGATTATGTAATCAGATAAAAAAATTAAAGTACTTGTAATTAAATTAAATTACATTTTAAAATACTCTGAATCAGACTACAGTTACTCTTATTGATTACATGATTACATATAATTCACACAATAGCAATAAATAGCAGTAAACAAATAAAATATTGAATTATTTTTTAGTAAGTTTATTGATTTTGTTATTAGTTCCTTCATGGACCCCAGTTTTGGAAACCTTGACGTAATATAATGTTTAATGCACTTCATGTTTTTAATAACAACGAACAGAATATATTTTCTTACTCTTTGAATTTTTATATCAATATGGCACAAGATTATCCTATTTAAATCAATGTGATAAACGAGTTAGGTCAAAAGTAATCTAAAATTAGTTCAATTATATTACCTAAAATGTGTAATGTAATGCATTATGTTACTATTACGATTTTTTGTTATGTAATTTGGAATCAGTAAATCAGAAAAAAAAAATATCTGGAAAATTCTTATAATCTGGATTAAAAAAAAAACTATTAATGTTAGATATATAAACCTCAATAGAAATAATTCTAAATAAATTAAAATTATGTTAAAGGCTTTTTCAACATAAAACCAGCAACAACACGGTACACCCTAGCAGCCACTTTGCAACACCCTGGCAACCACCCACAACATCCTAGCAACTACACAGCAACACCCTGGACAACCACCCAGTACATTCTAGCCACTAACCATAGCAACATGCTAAAAACCACACTGAACACTTTGCAACCACCCAGAGCATCCTAGCAACACCCTAGCAACCACCCAGCACGCCCTAGCAACCACACAACAACACCCTGGCAACCACCCAGTACGCTCTAGCCACTACCATAGCAACATGCTAAAAAACACTCTGAACACTTTGCAACTACCCAGAGCATCCTAGCAACCACCCAGCACGCCCTAGCAACCACACAACAACACCCTGGCAACCACCCAGTACGCTCTAGCCACTACCATAGCAACATGCTGAAAAAAACTCTGAACACTTTGCAACCACCCAGAGCATCCTAGCAACACCCTAGCAACCACACAGCACACCCTAGCAACCACACAACAACACCCTGGCAACCACCCAGTACGCTCTAGCCACTACCATAGCAACATGCTGAAAAACACTCTGAATACTTTGCAACCACCCAGAGCATCCTAACAACCACATAGCAACACCCTAGCAACCACATAGCGACATGCTATAAACCACTCAGCAGCACACTTTAGCATTCACCTACAACACCCTTGCAACCAAACAGCAAAACAATGACTTATCTCAACAACCTCATAGAAACAACCCAGAGCATCCTAACACCCACATAGCAACATGTTATAAACCACTCAGCACACTTCCACCCACAGCACCCTTGCAACCAAACATCAATATGTTAAACAAACACTCTGAACACCTTAGCTACCGTATAGCAACAACCTGGCAACCACCCACCACACCCTAGAAACAACATAGCAACATGCCAAAAATCACACATCATCCTATAGCAACCATCTAGAGCACCCTTCAGAACACCTTAACAACCACATAGCAACACCCTAGCAACCACTCAGAACACCCTTGAAAGCTGACAATGAATTTTCAATCTCACTTTTCAGAAAAGGTAAATACTGCTGAGCAAACATGATGTCATCGCATCAACTTCATGAACTTCCCCCCGGTTATGAGATGTTTACGTGTTAGCAGCGGTAACAGTTAGCAGGGAAATGCCTTGGAGATGTATAGATGTGGCAGACAGAAGCCGTATTGTGTGTGCTACGTATGGAGAGGCGTAAAACAGATCAGCGCCTGCTCACCCTCATCTCATACCACCCAGATCACTGCATACGGACATGCCTGAGCGATCGCAGGCACTCCCATAATCCTCTCTGCTCCATCATACTCAACAGAGAACAAGCAAGCACATTCTGCGGCACAGTTACCTCAAGTTTACCATGGTAAAAGCCACACTTCAAAAGCCCTTCTACAGGGTTTCTCCAAGTTTGTCATTGCTACTGTACCCTTATGAAAATTAACCAAAAAAAAAAACATGGTTAAATCATGGTAACCACAAATTAACCATGATTTTGCTACACTAACTTTAGTTTTACCATGGTATTTGTAGTAAAACTGTGCAAACTATAATGCCAAAAAACATGGTTACTACATTTTTACTATAATAAAACCATGGTTAATTTTCATTAAGGGTAGATTTAGCATAAAATCTTTCTTGATGCTAATATGCTAGCCAACATAAACAAACCTTTGCCTCACAATAAAACATCAGTAATTTGGAAACATTGTTTCTTTTGTTCCAGCTGCTTCTACACCCACAACTCCACTGGGTTCATCACACCCTGAAAAAACAAGATTTTAAAAACACAACGCTCTGAATTAGACATCTGCTTGACGCTAATTGATAGCGAAGCTGGAACATGTTGACGTGCTAGCGCGCTACATGACGTCTTGGGAGATATCTGCTTTAAAAAGAGCTGACTGGAGCCCAAATCAGTCCAGAGCTGATTTCCAAATCCCAAATAAACTGAATCATCAAGGCTTGAGTGGGCGGCATTGACAACTATTTCAGTAAGATATATAGCTTTGCTGAGAAGAGGAAACGAGTGGGGCTATAAAGCAGCTCCGATTGCAGTCTGGGAGTATTAGTTTTAACATCAGCTCTGCTGTTTTCCTACTTAAACACAATGATGTGATGTCAGGCTAATCAAGAGCATCTGAACTCGCTGCTGCGTTCACACTTAGCAAACCTACTTGAACTTACGACCCTCAAAGCTAGGAAGAGGAGACACTTTAGAACGTCAATATCAGGTGTAGATCATCATGGTAGAGCTATTAGAATCAAAGACTGATCGGTCTTAATGGTGTAAAGCGATTTGAGAAATCAGAAAAATAGTGAACGATGGAGGCCAAGAAATCACTGAGTCCAGGTCAGAAGATTTGCGAGGACTTTAAAAGACGGAGTAAGGAATCAATGCCAGAGATTAATTATGGGATAAATAAGGCTACAAGCTATAGATCAACAATCTCGAAGTCTTTTGAAAGTTAGATGCTAATTAAATCACACGTCATATGTATACATTTGTAGTTGAAATTCAATTATATTAAAATTGGCAATTACAACAAATCAACTCAACTGCTCTCACAAAAGTGAACATGCCTAAAATAAAATACAATGAAATAAATAGAAGCTACAACTAAAGTCAAATGCTCACACAAAAGTACACATGCATACAAAATAAAAAATAAAAATAAAAAAGAAGCTAACAGAAGCTACAAACTAATTAATTTCAATGCTCTCACTAGGAAATGAAAATCAAATAAAATTAAATTACACTTAATTCACTCAAAAGCTCACAAATAAAAATGCATCAAATAAAAAAATAATAAAAAGAAGCTACAACTAAACTCAAATAAAAAACACATATGCATAAAATAAAATAAAATTTAATAAAATAAAATGCACATAAAATAAAATAAAATAAATAAATAAAGCCACAAATAATTACCTCACATGCTCACATAAAAATATATAATAAAATCAAATAAACAAAATAAAAAGAAGCTACAACTAAACTCAAATAATAACAAAAAACACATGCATTAAAATAAAAAAATAACAGAAGCTATACAACTAATTACCTCACATGCTCACATAAAATTACACATGCATAATAAAATAAAATAAAACAAGCGTCACCTAATTTATTCAAATACTCACAGATAAAAATGCATAAAACATAATAAAATAAAAAGCTATACCTTATTTGTATGAATGCACACACATGCATAAAAAGTAACTGCAGAGTGACATTATAAAGATGAGAGGATGTGTGTGTGTCTGAAAACATGAAATATGAGGGTCAGAAGTGTAATAAGTGGTCATTATTTTTTATGGTCAGAGATGTTTTGGCAGGTCCTAGAGACAGCTAAGGATCAGGTGTGCTCATGCTGCTCACCTCTCTGAGACAAATCCAGTGCAAGCTAATCTGCTGCAGTGACCTGCAGAGTGTCTGGACAGAAGAGGTCAGAGACGCACCATAAAAACATGAGCTGCCAATACTGTTTTCTCCAGTTACTTTACTGAAAGAACTTGAGCAATAACGTGTAGCTTGCAGCATTTCAACACCTTTCAAAGAATTTGGGAGTAAAGTCACGTTTATGAAACTGCAGTTTTGGGATGAATGGAGCGAGAAATTAAATTTCTCGTGTGAGTTCTTGAATATAAAAATGTTATATATCTATCCTCTTGATAAATATTGTAACAAACCAGGAATTCACAACCTTGTTTTCTCTCATAACTCAAACTCACCGACTTTAATTTCACGGTTTATTGTTTCTAAAGTGCTCGAAAGCTTTTGTCATAATTATTCACATCATTCATGCGGGCACAGTTATATTTAACCAAGACACGATGACATTATTTTCAACTAACTGCCAACTAAAACTTTAAGCCAATTAATATTCCCCCTTTTTATGACAGATCTCGAGCCGGGACTGGACACAAAGCACATTTTTTGGCTGCTTAGAGGCGCTAATGAGGAGAAAATGACTGCGGGCCTTGAAATTCAGGTCAATTCAGTGAAAGACTCTTTTCAAATAAACCACTTCCATCTTATCGCACCATCTAAACAGTGAGTGAGGGGATAAAACATGTCATTTTACACAGTGTACGACCTGAACATTACTTAACAGCCAAAAGTGCCCAACTATCAGTAAACCTGCCTTCCTATATAGCGTCACGTCTCTTACTGTGTGTCGATGGCCAAAGGCAATAAACAAAGCCAAGGAGGCAGATATAGTGTTAAAGCCACTCACCACTAGTCAGAGAAAACACACATCACTCAGTCAGAGCACAAAACCACAACACAATCTCAGCCACATGACTGAGTGACGAGGAGACGAGCGTCAAACACTCACCCGCACTGAGCAAACTGAGGCGTCTGCTATAAATAGATGAGAAAGAGATATGAGATTCAAATACTGACATATAAAATATACAGTGATCGCACAGTGTGTGGGATTTGTTTTTCCTCATTTTTTCGCACAGTATGTGGGCATGTTTTTTCATTGGCTGTGTATTTTTCTTTGTTGTTTTGCTTTGTTAAAAATAAAACAATTTAACACTTTAAAATAATAATATAAAATATTATGGCTTTTAAGTAATATTTTGAAAACATTAAGGAGGTCAAAAGATTAAAATAATTTAAAACAAGCATAAGACATTCCATTGTTTTTTAAGGAAGAAAACAAGTTAAAAAGGGTAAAAGTTTTGTAAATTTGTGACCTCTCAGCTAATGAGTAAAATTACACAAATTAAATTATATTAGATACTAAATAAATAAATAAGAACCAAAGATACACCTAATTAACTCAAAACGCTCATACATAAGACAAAACAAAAAGCATAAATCAAAACAAAAGCAAAACAAAATGCAAAGCAAGCAAAGCTAAAATAAATAAATAAATAAATAAAACAAAGCAAAGCAGTTTTAAAAAAAAAAAATTAAAGGCTAGGTTACACCTAATAAAGTCAAATTCTCAGTCATAAAAATGCTAAATTAAAACAAAAAGCTAAACAAAACCCAAAACAAAACAAAACCCAAAACAAAGCAAGTCAAGACAAAACAAAAACAAAGTAAAACAAAATGCAAATCAAAAAATAAAAAATAAATAAACAAAACAAAACCTGAAAATAATAGGCTACAACTAATTAACTCAAATTCTCAGACATAAAAATGCTAAATTAAAACAAAAAGCTAAACAAAACATTAGCAAACAAAGCAAAACAAAATAGAACAAAAAACTGAAAACAAAAATCTACACCTACTTCACTAAAATACTCAGACATGAAAAATAAAAACTACATAAATACATAAAACAAAGCAGAGCAGAGCAGAACAAAATGCAAAGTGAAAAAAAAGAAATAAAAGAAAATTAAAGGCTCCACCTAATTAACTCAAATTCTCAGACATAAATATCAAAGTAAAACAAAAAGCTAAAAAAAGAATGTCAAGACAAAACAAAAACAGAAAGCTATAAACAAAATGCAAAGCAAAACAAAAAAACTAAAACAACAAAACAAAACCTGAAAATAAAAGGCTACACCTGATTAACTCAAATTCTCAGACATAATAATGCTAAATTAAAACAAAAGGCTAAACAAAACATAAAACAAAACAAAGCAAAACAGAACAGAACAGAAACACTGAAAACAAAAAATCTACACCTAATTAACAAATGCTCAGACATAAAAATGAGAAATAAATAAATAATAATAAAAAATATCAAATAAAATTAGCAAGTGAATTATCATAAATTAGTTTAAAAGTGAATCACAGTAAAATAAAAAGGCTAATTTAATAACAATGCAAATGCTGATTTATTTCCACTAAATAGGATACTTGAGCTTTACTGCTGGACCTGTTGTAGTACATCTGATAAAAGCAGCTGGAAACACATGTGATGAAGTCCTGAAGCGTGAGTGGACTCTGTCAGGTCAAGGACTGCGGCTCTGGACACTGGACAGTGTTTCTGTCTGCAGCGCTTAACACACAGCGAGAAGAAATTGCCTGTTTTGGCAGTTTTTCAATGAAATTGCAAACAGCTTTGACACAAAATAACATTTTGTAATTTATCATTTGTTATTGTGACAATAAATTCTGCAACATATGCATCTGTGAATGTTTGTCTTGAAAGAATACATTCAAAACAGTCCATAAACATATGATTCAATTCTAAAGGTTACAAAGCAGCTGAGAAAATGAAACAGTTTGGTTTTTACAACATTTGAAACATTTTACCATTATTCTTACATAAATGTTATAGGTTAATCATTTTTAAAACCATTTACAATGCAGAGAGTTCATGATGGAAACACCAGTGACATATAAAAATGATAGTTTCACTTGACCTAACTTGTTAGAGAGCATGTGAAAGCATAAAATATTGACTAATACTTTCAATCTTTCAGGAAAGGGTTAGGGTTAGGGTTATACTATGTATCGAAGGAGGAGAAACACCACATATAATACGTGCAATATGTTTTAACATACTTTTTTTTTTTTTTTTTTTTATTCCAAGCGGGAACGTTTAGATGACTTATCGTGGGATAAGATTTAATTTAAGGTTTCGTAAAAAAAAACAACTGCAATAATAAATTGATTTTATATGTGATTTTAATCATCTATAGTATTTTAAATCTGTAGTATTTAATAAAACCACAAAAGTAATTTCAAGGTTTCCACTATTTTGTAAAATATCTTTAAACTGTTCAAAATCTAAACAAACAAACAAACAAATACAATTTAAATTAATTTTAAAAACACACATGAAAAATTGGGTAACAGCACAGACATGGCAGCCATATCACCCTGCAGCCCAAGACTGGTTGCCCACTGAAGCTAAGCAGGGTTGAGCCTGGTCAGTACCTGGATGGGAGACCTCCTGGGAAAACTAGGTTGCTGTTGGAAGAGGTGTTAGTGAGGCCAGCAGGGGGTGCTCACCCTGTGGTCTGTGTGGGTCCTAACGCCCCAATATAGTGATGACTGTATACAGGTGCATATCAATAAATTAGAATGTCGTGGAAAAGTTAATTTATTTCAGTAATTCAACTCAAATTGTGAAACTCGTGTATTAAATAAATTCAATGCACACAGACTGAAGTAGTTTAAGTCTTTGGTTCTTTTAATTGTGATGATTTAGCCTCACATTTAACAAAAACCCACCAATTCACTATCTCAGCAAATTAGAATACTTCATAAGACCAATAAAAAAACATTTTTAAAACATGTTGGCCTTCTGGAAAGTATGTTTCCTGGCCAATCAAGCACAGTAACACCATGGTCATTGAACCAGCTTTTGGTACCTTTGGCAGTGTGGGCAGGTACCAAGTCCTGCTGGTAAATGAAATCAGCATCTCCATAAAGCTTGTCAGCAGAAGGAAGCATGAAGTGCACTAAAATTTCCTGGTAGATGGCTGCGTTGACTGTGGACTTCAGAAAACACAGTGGACCAACACCAGCAGATGACATGGCAGCCCAAATCATCACTGACTGTGGAAACTTCACACTGGACTTCAAGCAACATGGATTCTGTGCCTCTCCACTCTTCCTCCAGACTCTGGGACCTTGATTTCCAAATGAAATGCAAAATTTACTTTCATCTGAAAAGAGGACTTTGGACCACTGAGCAACAGTCCAGTTCTTTTTCTCCACAGCCCAGGTAAGATGCTTCTGACGTTGTCTCTGGTTCAGAAGTGGCTTGGTAGCCCTTTTCCTGAAGACGTCTGAGCGTGGTGACTCTTGATGCACTGACTCCAGCTTCAGTCCACTCCTTGTGAAGCTCTCCCAAGTGTTTGAATCGGCTTTGCTTGACAGTATTCTCAGGCTTGCGGTCATCCCTGTTGCTTGTGCACCTTTTCCTACCCAAATTCTTCCTTCCAGTCAACTTTGCATTTAATATGCTTTGATTCAGCACTCTGTAAACAGCCACACCTTTCAGTAATGACCTTCTGTGACTTACCCTCTTTGTGGAGGGTGTCAATGTTCGTCTTCTGGACCATTGCCAAGTCAGCAGTCTTCCCCATTATTGTGGTTTCAAAGAACAAGAGATACCCGGAATTTATACTGTATGGATGGTCATTTATTGAAACTCAAATGTAAATATTCTAATATTTTGAGATACTGATTTTTGACTTTCATGAGCTGTAAGCTCTAATCATCAAAATTAAAACAAAAAAACTTTTGAAATGTTTTACTTTACATGTAATGAATCTAAAATATATGAAAGTTTCACTTTTTGAAATAAGTTACAAGAAAAAATGAACTTTTTCACGACATTCTAATTTATTGAGATGCACCTGTATAGTATACTGTCAACAAGCACCGTCCTTCGGATGAGACGTTAAACCGAGGTCCTGACTCTCTGTGGTCATTAAAAATCCCAGGATGTCTTTTGAAAAGAGTAGGGTGTTACCCCGGCATCCTGGCCAAATTTGCTCATTGGCCTCTGACCATCATGGCCTCCTAATCATCCCCTGATTGGCTTCGTCACTGTCTCCTCTCCACCAATAAGCTGGTGTGTGGCGGGCGTTCTGGCGCAATATGGCTGCCGTCGCATCATCCAGGTGGATGCTGCACATTGGTGGTGGTTGAGGAGATTCCCCCTGACAATGTAGAGCGCTTTGAGTGCTTAGAAAAAGCGCTATATAAATGTAATGAATTATTATTATTATATAAACTTCAAAGAATAACAAAATAATAATAAAGAATTTATCAAACAAATTATTGTTATTATTGTCATTTTTGGAGCTAATGAGTAAACAATAATTAATAAAACATTTATTTTGCCTATAATTTCAATTTAATATGTTTATATTGAATATCTTAATGTTTTTATTATATCTTATGTTTTATTAAATTACTACTTTTGTGCAATTATTACATTTTGTGAATGATTAATTTTTGTGCATTTCTGTGTTCATTTTTATCAATTTTATGTTGCAAAAATCAACACATCTTTATTAATATTTTGATAAGAGGAGTACAGAAAATACATAACTTCTAGTTCAAATGTTAAATAATGACAACACAATATGATTTACTTTACATTTCTTTTCCTAGACATGCAACAGATCTCTTATGAAGACTTTTGAATATTTCTCAGGCCAAACTCTGACTCCCATCAGAGAATCAGTCATAATTAACAGAAATACAGCTGTATGAAGGAGGACAGTTTCTCTCTACAGTCCGATGATCACAGGCTCAGGCTTTGAAGGTCCGTCTTGAAGTTTCTGGCTGAACTCCAAACCTGCAGCTTTTCATCCTGAGCTGCGAGTGCTTGTTTGTGATGCATGGCGCTCACTCGAAGATAAACACTTTTAACTAGTGGCCATCAGGATTTTCTCTTTAACCGCAAGACAAATACTTCCTTCCCACACAGGGGAGGACTCATCAGCTTCATTAGTCTTTTAAAGTAAGTGTACACTAACAGATGTGTGAAGTTTGCCTGTCTGTAAATCACACAACGAATGCCTCCAAGCTCTAAATCGTGAAGCGGCTGACAGAAATCCAGGATCAGACTCACTCAACATCACATAAGCAAGATGTCAGACACTGAGAGCCTCTGTACAGGAGTTATGATGTGAGCTGAAGACACCAGCAGAGGAGAGCAGCGTCTGAGAGGCTTCACGGCTGGAGGTTTGTCACTCCGTCAAAAACTGCCTTTACAATTCATACTGCAGTATGTACTGTAGTATGTGTGCTGTGAACATTATGCAAATTCCTTATGTTTACAACTAGTAAATTTGCCAAAACGCACAGTATACAATAGAGCAAACTATGAAGAATGATGTTTCCCACAATGCAATGCGCTAAAGTATTACAGGCCACTATTATCTCTTTTTTTCAATCACTAGTGAATCGGACTGTGAAAAAATATATATATATTTCCAAGATGTAAACTGGACACTCAACCTGATTTCCAATGTTGTTATTATTAGCTACAAACAAAACTAAAACTATTAAGAATGTTTTAAAAGCTAATTCAAAATATGAATAAATACTATAAAAGCATAATAAAACCACACTGCCAAAGTAAAGAAAAAAAAAAGATTTTTAGGGGAAAAAAGCAGCTTAAAAGTCCACCTAATGTAAGCAGATTGTATAAAAAAGTACAAATGGGTTCATGAGTTTAGCTACAATTGGAGAGTGCGTGATCAAACACCTTATAATAAACTAATGTGTTAATGTACTAGCATATTACTGTCTGTGTGAACATTTATTGTCATGTTAAGGATATTTTTTCACTTTCAGACTGACCCATAATGCACTTGGTTGAATGATTCCCTGAGGGTCATACATTTCTTGTTACTAGTTTGAAAATACGTAACATTGTTTTCTAATTTAATTTGCTATCGTTTTCTGTCAAATCTAAAGCGATTTCAATCAATCAGTCAGATGTAGTCCTGCAGCTGTCAGCATGTGTGTAAAACCAAATTAAAAATACAAACAATAAATACCAGAACAGATCCACTAAATTATATTAATTGAATACATGTTCAGGATGACCTGCACTCTCGGCGTCTCTCCAGCAAACCTCCTGTGGCGATTCAAGATGACCTCATCATGTCTGGGGTATCCCATAATGCTTCAAAATCTGACTATGAGTTTTAATGGAAGGCTCATTAGATCTGATTGACGGCCCGTGGGATCTCCCTCCATTAAACTACAGCAGGAGATTGACCCCTTGAGTAGGAAACATCACATGTAAAAAGTCTCAGCTGGGCTGTAGACAAATCAAAAACCTCAAGACAGCTTTCCAATCTGCCATACAATGAAGAGGAAACTAGATTAAAAACAAAACATTCCTATTTAAATCTAAAATGTTCAATCTAAATGACAGAAGAATGTGGTGATCATATTACATTGCTAAGGATTTTTTATTATTAGAATTCATTTTAATTTGCTTAAATTTAGCTGTTAGAAAGCTGTTACCCATAAAGTGGCCGACAAAGTTCTTTTAGAAGCCAAAAAACAAAAATGCTCTAGTTTCAACAGCTTTGGAGATGGTTGCAAAAAAAAACCTGACTGTTAAAGTTAAGATCACCTTTGGAGATACAATTGATACTAAGGGATTTCTTAAAGGAATAGCTCATTCAAAAATGAAATTTTGCTGAAAAGTTCCTCACCCTCAGGCCATCCAAGTTTGTTTCTTCATCAGAACAGATTTGGAGAAATGTAGCATTGCATCAGTTGCTCACCAATGGATCCTCTGCAGTGAATGGGTGCCGTCAGAATGAGAGCCCAAACAGCTGATAAAAACATCACAATAATCCACACCACTCCAGCCCATCAATTATGAAGTGAAAAGCTGCATGTTTGTAAGAAACAAATCCATCATTAAGGCGTTTTTAACTTCAATCCAATGCTTCTGGCTAAAATACAAGTGCATAATTCATAATACTGCTTCTTCCAGTGAAAAAGTCATCTGAATCAGGAGAGAAATATGCACAGATAAAACACTGTTTACAAGCAAAAACAGTCCAAAACCATTCGAAACATATTTTGATGTGCGAGGACAACAGGAGATGTACTTTTTCACTGGAGAAAGCGTTATTATCAACCTAGTCTCATGGCATTTACGTACCTGGGTGCACTTTTTAGCGAGACACGAAATACGTACCAATAACACATATTACTGCACTTTCACTTTCCAAAAGAAACAAACACTAGAGGCAGTAAAGCTCTCTAAAAACACCTTTTACTCCTTTTCACACAAATTTACAGACTTTTAATTAATAAAGCGTATTTTTCGCACAATTACTTTAAGAATATCATGTTACGACTTCAAAACAATATTAATATGCTGGGAGATTTGAAAACCGATGCTTTCGAATGTTAGCATCGCACATATCCAGCGTCATATATATGGGTTTTCATAAAGTAAGTTTGTTCGGTAGCTCACGGAGTACGGAGATAAAGGAGGCGAGGACTGTCCCGTTACAAGCGAAAAACAGTTCAAATCCAGATAAGGAAGTTGAAATGGCAGTTGCATCAACAAATTCGTTTTTAACCATATTTGTTATCGGGTAGGTTTAGGGTTGGGTCTGGTGTAGGGATTTTCCAACAAGATAGAGTAAGTTTTAGGACAACCCCAGAATTCTGAACCGCCGCATACGTACCTGGCAACAAAACTAAAAACACAGCAATACGTACCCATATCAACATAATAAAAACGGCCAGTTCACGTATTTAACCTGTGTTTTAGCGCCACTCAGTGGACATTTCTCTTTAAAATGCGGCGAAACGTGCATGGTACATAAAACGGTGTCGCACAGAAAGTGCACAGACGAATTTTTATGAGACCATATTTTGGCCATGGTTAAAAGATCCTAAATCCTTAATTATGAATTAGATTCTTACAAACATGCAGCTTTTCACTTCACAAGATGTTAATTGATGGACTGGAGTGGTGTGGATTACTGTGATGTTTTTATCAGCTGTTTGGACTCTCATTCTGACGGCACCCATTCACTGCAGAGGATCCACTGGTAAGCAAGTGACAATGCTAAATTTCTCCAAATTTGATAAAGAAACAAACTCATCTAAATCTTGGATTACCTGAGGTACAGTGTCAGCAAATTTTCAATTTTGGGTGAACTACTCCTTTAACTTTCTTTACACAACTGGGCACTGAAATCCTAAACCAACAGGATGAGATTTCCAGAACTCTAAAACTAAGCTCATTACTTAATGGCTAATCTACACTTTGATGCATTAACTGACACTTAATATTGTTTGGTGTTACATCCTTTTGGCCAAAGTAATGAAGCAAACAGTGATGTATTCAAATGGCAATTTTCAGTAAACTGTCATCGGCAGAATTAACATCCATTTATATTTGTTAATCAGCCACCCAACAATGCTGTCTAAGTAGGCACTGATTGGGTTTTAAGGCTACAGTGCTGCACAGGGTAAAGGGAGGGAAAGCATGGCGTCACCAACCACATTAAACTAACCTCATTTACTTAGTCTGAAGAATGTATATTCTTCTGTGAAGCCTCATGTAACAGTCAAACAAAAAGTGAGGGCTCTTATTACGTTTTTTATCATATCTGATGCATAAAAATGTTCCAATATGACCCTAAAGATTGATGAACGAGGGTAAAAACATACAGACATACTCCCTGCCTGCACAATTTTGGACAAATTATCAAGATAACATCACCATTAAGCTCCTGCTGATGACATACTCCCTGTTTTCCCATTCCTGGGATGAGGAAAATTCCCTGTCACCGTTAGCTTTTAAAATCAAAACTTGAACAAACAGAGCGGTGCGCAGAAGTGCTGGACGTCTAATTATATAATATATAAACATCTGAAGACATGCACTCATGTTAGATTTGACACTAAAAGCAAAGGAATAGTGAGAACGTTGGACGGGCTCCTAAGGCTTTATGGCTCCATGCATCCCAATATTTTTAATGTTGGCAAATTATCTCAAGAACAGAATGTTGATTTTTTTTTTTCCCACAAAACATTATTTATAGTACCTCATTTATTTATTTTTGTGAAAAAGGCATTTTGAAGAACTTGTGTAAGTACAGAGAGAGAGAAATATGAAGCTTATATATTTATAAAAACACTAACATTAATCCATTGTTTTAACAGTCATTTTAGAGTTATATGGTTTATAGCTTTATGTTGTTGTGCCAGTATAAAATTATCAAATTTGATATAACTATACAATTTTTGCAGTACATATGTGAACTGTGCACACTATGCAAATTTAATATGTTTGGAATACATGGATGAATTAATATACGTATTTGCCAAAATTTATACAATAGAGCAAACTGCGAACATTAACTGGTCTCAAAATATATCGTAAGTTTATTATTTTTTTCAATCATCATTCATTCCACTGCCATTTTTTTCTACACAAATTTGTACTAAAAAAAATTGCATTAAATGAGTTGCCAATTTCATATGAATTTGTCCAATTTTATGTATTATTTTTCATTCAAAATAAATGAATTAGATTGTGTGAAAGTATTCAAATTCCCCACCAATTTACTAAAACATAAAAGTTGCGAATTTTCCGTCAATTTACCAAAATGTAAAATAGTTATGAATCGAATCAAATAGTTATCGAATCAAGTGTGTTGGGACATCACATGCTAAAATAAAAATACAACGTGATAAAGTAATGTGACAACTTATTATAGCACACTACTGATTGAAAAATGTGTTGCATTATGGGTACTTTTTTACAAAAAGATTGAACCACAATGCACTTAGTTAAATAAAATCAGGATTTGTCCCATTGACTTTTAAGTGTAAATTTCGCACTGTAACCCAAATTGTTATTAAAAAAGGCGGAAAAAGAGTAAATTAATTGTGTTGTAATCAACCTTGTGCCATAAATGCTGTTTATGGAGCTTAAAGGGATAGTTCACCCAAATATGAAAATTCTGTCATTATAATTACTCACCCTCATGTCGTAAAAGCCGTAAGACCTTCATTCATCTCCGGAACACAAATTAAGATATTTTTGATGAAATCCAAGAGCTTTCTGACTCTGCATAGAAAGCAATGTAACCAACACGTTCAAGACCCAGAAAGGTAGTAAGGACATCGATAAAATAGTCCATGTGACATCAGTGGTTCAATCTTAATTTCAAAGATGAACGAAGGTCTTACGGGTTTGGAACGACATGAGGGTGAGTAATTAATGACAGATTTTTTGGGTGAACTAACGCTTTAGCTTCTACTGAACCCAGAATGTTTCTTCAATTTGTTCACATTCAACACCTTCTGCACCACAAACTGTAATGTCGGAAAGCCAAACTGCATGTAATGGCCTCTGGCTCAGCCAAGCAAGACAGACATTGACGAACACACCAAGTAACGCAACAATGCGTGGAGGTAAACAATCTGAGCCGGTTGGCGTTTTCAAGCGCGCATGCGGCACAAACACTCTCTCTCCCAGTTCTGGATCAGTGGAGGCTGACATACCACTAGGATAAACAGGAATGGAATCCATGAGACAGCTTAAAGCCTGGCTTTCTGAAATGAGGGCGGGGGGGTTGTAAAGCTGTCTTACTCAAAGGTGTCTTCTTACCTTTAGGCCGAGAGGGGAGGAGGGAAAAACCCTCCCCTCCCTGCATTCCTGAGGGATCTAAATGACATTTTATGAGGAACGCACAGGCCCAAAGATCATCAAGAGTTTATAGCCAACAATAAACAACAATAAAGCAAAGCCGAACTACGGAAGCCCGTGACACACGTCCTGTCTCGAAAGATTAGGGCTTTGCCCTTTTAAACCCACTCTCTGGCTTTTCCTCTCAACATCTCTCAGTCGCTTTTATGACTGAAGCTCTGGATTAATGCCGGTGGACGGTGGTCGTTTCACACTCCATTGGTGCTATAAATCAAGCAGCTCAACTTCTGACCATACAAGTCTCCTTAAAAACTGTTATTTTAGGATTACCCTAATTTGACATCAATAAGTGTGTTCTTGTTGACGATGTGCTAGTACTGTCTAGCGACTGAATTTGCAATAAAAAAAGTATTTTTACTTGCAACTGTATATAAACCCCTCAGATCACCTTAAGGTTGGAATACATTACTTTTGGCCAGATTTTTGCAGCAATTTACAGTCTGGAGAGGTTGACGCTAGTTGCATAAAGTCAGAACCAGTCTGCAGATTTGAGTTGACAGTCTTCACAGAAATTCATATCTGAACACACACTTATATTTGGGCCTTTAGTACCACCCGGGGAGGAGATGACAGTACTCACCGAGCAGAACTAGGCCTGCTCTATAAGCCAAAGAACGGGTCAGGAACAACAGGCCTCCGGTGCTGAGAAACCGTGGCAGTGATATATGCTTAAACCAACACAGTGTGACTGTAGATCAAATGCCAGGATAGATGCCTGCAGAGACGAGATGGGGGTTTTCATTGAAACCCAATCTATGAGTGAATTAGACAAATGAGACATTGCTTTTTGTATTTGTTGATGTACATCATACTGAGCATGTTAAGAAAGACCTGCTGAGCTTCAATCAACCACACCATTTAACAAAACAGTTACCCCCCAAAAAAATTAACATTCTAGTTTATTGTTTCAAACCTATATGACTTTCTTAGGTCTATGGAACAGTAAAGAGGATAGGAAGTCACTTTCATTGTATGGACAAAAACATTTCAACATTTTATAAAATGTCTTTGTGTTGCACAGAATGAAGAAAGTCATACATGTTTATAACATGTTTTGGGTGAACTATACCTTTAAAGTTTGAGTGCTGTAGACTCAAGGTTTAAATTAATAATTTTATTACATTACATTACTGTTAGTCTCAGCCTCAGACGTCACACCCATGGACCGTTGGCTAAACGTCTGATGCATATGGCACACTTATCTGGAAACACTTCAGGAGTTTTGAAGTCGTCGTCGGATTGGTTGAATTATACAGGATTTCCGGGAGATGTGTGTGTCGCATTCTTTAACATTCCACCTGGAAACAAAGATGCCGTGGCGCCAAACCCCCTCACAAAAGAAGAAAGCTGTCATGTTTACAATGTGACGACGAACGCTTATCAGGATCAAATAAACGCTGGATTTTCAAAAGTATATGAAATATTTAAAGTTCGTGGCATAGAATCTTTAAAATACGTCCGAGAGTATCACACACTGGTCTGTTATTGTGGCGACATTTCCACGCCCCGAAACGTGACGCTGAACAAAACAAACTGTGATTGGTTGTTTGACATATCAGTCAAATGGCCTCATGGGCGGGCCTTGGCCAATGAAAGCTACTATACATTCCAGACCTTCAGCCGTCAGTCTGAAGGTCTGGCTACGCGAGACTACATTATTGTTAACTTTTTACTTTATCATTTAATTGTAAAGCAGTTGCTTGGAAGGTAGCTAGCTATTTTCTCTTCAGGGTAGCATAGCTTAGCTAATGTCTCTTTAGAGTACATAATAGCTTAGCTAGCTAATGTTTTTGAGTTAGTTTGTTAAAAACTGTAGATATCCAAGTTTGATAAAAACTGACAATTCAAAATAGTTCAAATATTCAAAATATTTACACAATTATAACTTTTATCATCATATTGTTAGCTACTTTCTCTTCAGTGTAGCACAGCTTGGCTAATATCTCTTTAGAGTACTTGAGGTTTAGCTATAGCTTATAGTTTTTGAGTAGCTTAAATACCAAGTAGATTTGCTAAAGACTCAAAATGTTCCAAAATGTTAATAATTTTACTCATTTAATAATGTAGCTTGTAGCTAGCTACTTTCTCTTTAGGGTAGCTATTAGCTTAGCTAATGTCTCTGTAGAGTAGTTGATACCTTAGCTAGCTAATATTTTTGAGTATCTTGCCAAAAGCTGTAGATATCCAAGTAGATTTTATAAAGACTGACTTCAGCATGACAGTTGCTGGAATGTCTTCAGTTTTGTTTATTTTCTTAGTGTTAAACACTTGTAATGACTGGCTGTTTCACAGATAGCAGCCCAGAAATCAGAAAGCCTTTTACATAATTGAGATTTAATAGACAAATTGCTGCGCAGTTGACGAAGCACTCAGGGTTATTATTTAACCAGCTGTGAAAATATGACTCAGGTTTCACTGAGAGGAGGAAAATTATTCATTATATATTCACACTCTCTGCCAAAAAGATCCAACTCACCTCAACTATGTGTTTTATAACACAAACTTGATTAGAAAGACATTGAGGTCCTAAGCAGTGATATTCTAGTAACATTTTACAGCTAACATTAATTTACCACAGGTATTTTTCCTACTACTATTTATGGCTCAATTGCGCTAACGGCTAATGCTAATCCAAACAGAATGTGCTATGATTGACACAATTACATTACTTCCTCTCAACTATTTGCTATCTTCTCTTGTTTATGAAGTGTCCTGTTATGTCTTCACCCTATTGTCAGATATCTACATGTACATTTTCACATAAACAGCTCCATTATGTTCTCCAGCCACCTACTGCATGACAAATCCAAGACAAGCACAGGAGTTGCTGAAAGGTTGAAGTCGCTGGCAAATAGACCAATCAGTCTTTGATAAGCAGCCCGACTTGGAGGTCAGGTGCTCTCTATGAGTGTGTGTGAGGGACAGATTGACCTTAAGAGGTCTGGCCTGGGCAGCCATAACTCAGACTGAGAGGTTACTGTGAAAGGGTACATGGTAGGATTTTAACTCCTCTTCCCTGACAAACGTTTATTTTTTCAACATGCATACACACAGTGTGTGACATGTCTTATTCGCACCCTTTAATTATAGATTGCAGTCAGCAAAGAAATGCAGATCTAAGACTGAGCTGCAATAGGTTTAGTTAAGTTGTTAGTTTACTTAAAGGACCAGTTCACCAAAAAAAATATAATTCTCTCCCTCACGACGTTCCAAACCCATATGACCTTCATTATTCAATAAAAAAATCTCTGTAGTATCTCTCAAATCTCATTCGCATTTCCACATATTGAAATGTGGAGGCATTTTCTGTGAATAACGACCAATACTTTGGTCTGTTCAGCAAATTATTCTTGTTATTTCTGAAAAAAATTATACATGTTTTAGTTATTGTTGGTGTTGATGAATAAAAACTAACATATAAAATGCTTTTGGAGGCATAAATTCATTCTGCACATATTTTTTCCTCATGAATTGCATCATGCATCACATGATCAATTTAGTTAAACTATTGCATAAACTGCTTAGACTAGTTTTAAAAGTTAGTCATCTATTTTTTTCTGTAAGACTGGTTATCATTTTTTATTTTTATGCAGTTACAAAAAAATGTAGAATGGTCTAATTTGAATTCAAAAAGTAAGACTGATTACCATTTGGTTAGAGGCTAGTTAGTCAAACTAGTTCTTAAGGCAAAGTTTTAACATGATCTTGGTGTTGAATAAACAACGCAAACATATAAAATGTGTTCTTTTTTTGGGGGGGGGGGGGGTCACAAAGTCACAAAATCACAGTCACAAAGTTCATTCCTCATTAAATGTAGTACGTAATCAGGCAGTATGCGATTTTGGACGCACCTATATTACCCCTAACCCTTTGTTTTTCTAAAAACGCTTTCTTTTATGCTCACTCAATTAATTCTGCAGAGGTTTTGGCAATGAATCTTTCATTTAGCAGATCATTTCCAAAGTGGGTGTTGCATGTGTGAGCAGGACTAAGAGAAACAAGTTAGATTAATGGACGCCATCTTGTAGACGCCCGTGAGGAAACCTGTAACATGTTACTCTAATTCAGTGTAGCTAACCGATATAAATCAAATGTCTTTGTGACATTTAAATAATAATCCAAAACATCTCTCAACGCATAAAGGAAGAAATAACCATTTATTACACACAATGGCTTTAAACAGAAAAGGGGGCACTAGTACAAAGAATGGTGGTTGAGTTTGACCTTCAACCTTTTCTCTTTAAAATCATGTTAATGGGCATGTGTGAATAGTCTAAGGAGAACAACTCCGTCTGAATGCGCTTTCACACTTCACAGTTCAAAGCCGGACTCAGACGGAGACCAGAAGTTTTTTTTTCGCATTGTGAATGTGCCCTTGGTTAGAACGGCCTCTAAACGTTGCCTTAACGTTTGTGTGCGGAATAATGAAAAAGAGACGGGGAAGCTTTCTTTTGGCCCAGAGGGCTTCAAACTCCACATCCAGGCTGGAGTCTGGAAGTCCAGGTATTGTCTGCAGAAGCCAGGAGTTCAGGGAATTCTGATCGGAATTCTGTGAGCGACGCTGCCTGTGTAAAGTGGTACTTGTGAAAGAAAAGGAGGAAGAAAGAGAAATACGGAATGAAAGAGAAGGGATTCTATTATTTTGCATTCACACAGACGTGTGGGTCTTGAAGCATTTTAGGCAATGACTGGGGGTCAGTAAAGTGGCAAATCCCACCTGATTACCATTCAAGATGTAGCAAAAGTACAATTTGATTTTCCATGATAAAATCTGTTTCAATCTCTCAATCAGCCTCATTGAGCAAACATGCTCCTATATAGTGTAGTTCTGAAATGGCAGGTCTAAAGTCCATATCTTCTAAGGAAGTAATTAAAAGAATACGGTAAGGAAGTTTTCCAAAGTTTATTTTAATTGAGTTATCAGAAACAGGCTTTAGAGATATCCAATGGCAATAAAGTCCAGGAGTCCAGAGCTCAGAGCATTCATCACAATCTGTGTGTAGAAACACTAGGGGAACAACGCCAAAGCCTCTAATCCAACCATTAACACACACACACACAGATCTGACAAGACTCTTAAATCAGCTCTTAAGTAAAGCTGTGCTTGACAAGTGGCCAAAATTTGTGTTCCTTTTGTCCAGTTTAGTTCTCCCTGTAAATGGCATTGAATAGTCCAAAAGGTTTCTTCTGTTTTAGACAATGTCTATTTAATTCAATGAACTTTTCTGAATGAAATCAGTGTTTAATGCTCAAAGGAGACTTCCGAGCTAACACACGCCATACCAGTTATGTAATTTATTGGTACTTTTTGATAATTTCATGATTTACTAACTGAAAACGAAAATAGGATATTGCATGTTTGTAATTGCATTACCATCAAATTACCAACTCACAACGAAACCAAGAATGTTCCAGTTACGTACTATATTTGTAACACTTTAGCAATTTCATGACTTATTGGCAACGTAACCACAATTTCATTGCCATTATATTACTAACTTGCAGTGTCACCAGCACGGCCTCCTAAGGTTATAACTAAGAACATTCTAGTTACATCCTATAGTCGTAATACTTTGGTCATTTCATGACTTCTGGGCAACGTAACTGCAATATCGCCTCCACTGCATTGTCGTCTCCACTGCATTGTCGTCTCCACATTTGATCAGCGTGCAGAGTATAATTTTGGACAGTACTTCGCAACAAGTTATGAAAATAATGTTAGAATAGTGACACTGAGATACAGCTTACATAACAGTCGTAACAGTATATTTTTGTTAGCTGGGTTGATCTTGTTGGAAAAGTTAAGAAAAAAAGTTTTGTTTTTAAAGTTATTTATATTTTACGGTATACATATATAGTGTTGGGGAAAGTTACTTTTAAAAGAAGTGCATTACAATATTGCATTACTTCATAAAAAATTTACAAATTACATTACTTAGTTCCATTTTATGGAAAGTAATGCGCTAAATTACTTTTGCATTTCTTTTTCTTGCCTGGGCTGGGCTTGTTAACAAAAAAATAAATAAATAGCAATAACCCTTTTATTTGAGCAATAAATCAAAACAAAAAAACACAAATCTGAAGTTAAACTAAAGTCATTTTATAACTAAAGTAACTCAGATATTTTGTTGTAAATTTAAAAGTAATGCATTACTTTACTAGTTACTTAAAAAAGTAATATGATTACTTAACTCGCGTTACTTACTTGTAATGCTTTACCCACAACACTGTGTGTGTAGATAGATAGATAGATAGATACACACTTAACATTGAAAATTAGGACTGAGTATTACAAATAGTAACTGTTTTTCTAGTTGTAATTGAGTGGAAACAATTATGATCTGTTTAAACATTTAGATTTTACTCCTAAAAAAATTGACTTTCTCTAATCAGTGAAACATTTAGAGGTTACAAGTTCACATCTGCAATTAACATGAGCCTTTTTTTCCATTCCAGTTCATTAAAATGTAAACCTGGTTTTGGGACCCACCGGACCTGGTCTGGATCTGGCTTTTGACGCATCTAGTCTTGGTCTGGTCTTGACTTCAGCTCTACTTTAAGGCACAGAGGAGCATTTACGTTTCCAGATGCAGGAAATTGAAGATGATTCATCAAAGTCAAGTAATACAGATTGCGGGCCAGTTTTACTGAATTTGGCTGCTGTTTGTGAGTGGCTTGATGTATGCATCGGGCAGCTGTTCATATGTCACAACCTTGGCAGTAATCAGAGATGTGAACTTGTAACAGCTAACTATTCAGTGATTAGAGAAAATAATTTTAAAACTAAAATCTAAATGTTTTAACAAACGGACACATTTGTTTCCGCACGTTCAACAAGAACAACCATAAACGTTTTATAGGGCCATGACTTCATCAAATGGAAAGACATTTGTAGCAGAAAACTAGATGTTAATTAGCTTCAACAAATGTTTGGTTTCTAAAGTGTTGGTAGGCAGTAGTCCATCCTCAAATTTCTATAACATTCTGATCCTTAGAAACATGTAGGGCACGGTTTCAATGTTAGTTAATAAGATTTTTCCATCATACAAAAATCAGTTTTGGGAGAAAGAAAACTCTTTACATCTGATAATGACAGATAAAAGGATGCCTGCACAGACACAGCAGAGTGTTAAAGTATCTTTAACAGAGTGTTAAAAACATAGACAAACCTCTCGTTTCACACATAAAAACACACATTAAAAAAAAATCTCTAGCCTGAAAAATCAAATCATCCATGTCTCAACAGAAAACTGACATTCTGTGTTGATGGCAGAGATTGTTGGCGCCAGATAGAAAGCAGAGATCTGAGATAAACCTCCATCTGATAGCAGCTCTCTGTCCATTGTTATGGTACATGACTGTTTATTATTGCTTCTGTAGTAAAGATAACTAAAGATGTCCCTCTAGTAAACACAAGGATCAGCAAACTCTAAACATTTTCATTCATACAACGTCAACATCAGCCACGTTCCGGCCAATACTTTCCTCAGAAAACCCAGCGTAAAATCCATTAGGAATGTGTAGTATGCATTTAACAAATATTTTTCTCTATAAAAACAAAATGGGATCGTTAAATGCAAGAGGAAAAACAAACCAAGAGTCAATAGTGACCAGGTTTAAAAATAAATAAATAAATAAATTACCTCCAGAACATTAACTATTATCTTCTGTTGTCTGTCTTGCTATGTTTTCACTCTTTTTGTTATTATATGCCTAAATAAAACATTAGCATCAAAAACAAAAGTTAACTGGTAAAAAAAAAAGTTTTACCAGTTTTAGCTGGTTTGGCTGCTTTCCCAGCTGACAGGTCCTTAAAATCTCTCTAAAACCATCAAACCAGACCAGCCTAACCAGCTTTAAGAGGCTAGAAAACCATCTAATCACCAATTGTTATTAGCATGTTAGCATAGTGCTAACATCTGAAATTTTAACAATTATATCTGTGTAAAAATATCTATTAAACATCTTAAAAAGAGCAAATGTACATATTCTGAACCTTAGTTTAAAAAACAACTAAACGAGACCGTTTAACTGCCATATTTCACATTAGCAAAACAGTCAAATTTTTTACATGTTGAAAACATTCACATTCAAGTAGCTAAACTTGTCCTGCACTTTACCTTGCACACTCGTTTAACACAAGCTCATATTCTTCTAACGCACCGATTATGGCTTTTGCGGTAGTCTCATATGTAAATATTTGCCCCCCAAAACGATCATTAGCGGTAGGTTATGAGTCACAAAACTCGTTAAGAGGGAGAGTAAATAAACAGCAGGGAGACCAGGTGGAGGAATGTGTGTGTGCGTGAACAAGAGTCTATATTTCAGTCACCACACCAGGACTGCTGTACCAACACACCCTCACCCAACTACCTGAGAGTATTTTTCATGTTCGGGGCAGTAAAATGTGTCTGGGAGGAAGTCATTAGGATGATGTGTTATCTGAGCTCCAGATGAGTTTGGAGTGTTTATTCCCTGCTAGTTTAACTGACCGTCTGATTGCATCTACATATATGCAGGCCGTGTTGCCTTGAGATAATTTATATCCTCTGCAAAAACATTTGCTAAATTATGATCCATTTATCACCCAAAACAACAAACTTCTAAGTGACCCTATGACCCCCTGTTGTGGTTGTTTGCTCTCTGTAAGTGCTTCTTGAATGTGCTTAAAACATTTAAACAGCAGAGTAAGATCTCTAGGAGTTTTTCTTTAACAAATCCCATACAAAAGCTATGAGACCCTTCATTCTGTGAGTTGGCAGTTCAAGCCATCTTGACAGGGGTCAGGGTAGTGTTAAGGCAAACCACAATCCCTCAAATGTGTTTGTTGGTGTGACAAAAAACAAACATTTACCTGAGCACAAAAGCCACTCCATCTCGAAGGCATCTGCTGTGAAGAGTTTACAAAGGCTTTGGGAGAGAGCATGGTGGTCTGGGAGACAACTCTCTTTTTTTCCCACTTTTTCTCATATTTATCAGGATCACCTTGTTATTTCATCTGCTGAAAGCCTCCCTTCAGTTGTTCGTTCAGTCTTGGGTCCGATTCCTTCATTGCATTTTCTCAAATGGCCTAATTAGGCTGGAAAATAGAGTTAATACAAGCTTCTGTTAGGTGGACAGGGTTTCCAGTTGGGCATTTACAGCAATTAGGTGGCTAAAGCTATTGATCTACTAGCAGTTGGTGGGAATGAAGTGAACCTATCTTGGTCGAGTTTATTAGAGATGCCAAAACACCTTGTTTAAACTTGTAGGGATCTATGGACCTTATCCCAAATGCTGTACTTCATGTGGACCATAGCTGTTGAGGTCCGCAATCTGTAGGGTCTCAGTTGTCATATTATGATTCAGAAGGGTGCTCAAGATTAACCCCATGTATTTGCTATGGTCTCTCGTTAGTTACTGTTACCAAGTCCAAACCAATGGCAATTCTATACTACTACCCTGATAGTCTATATGACATAATGCCACTAAAGTGTGGAGTTTGAGCTGGACAGCAAGGGCTGAGGGTGGGATCTGACATGGGACCTTGGTCTTACCAACTACAAGCAGAAGCGTCAAAACCCGGGGAAAGGGGGACAGAGTGCATAGGGCCCAGACATTTAGAGGGGCCCACAATAGAGGTCTGCTACCCGACCCGAGCCCGACAGGTCCCAAAATACGATCGGGTTTCGGGTCGGGTTCGGGTTAATGTTTAATGAATAGCTTCGGGCTCGGGTTTGTAGCTAAACTAAAACTATATGCAGGTTTCGTTGCTTTCATAGACACACACACACACACGTTTTGCACACAGATATCAGAGAGATCTCGCAGCGAACACACAGCACGGATCGGAAACTTTTATTAGTAAAATAGATTCGATAGGCTACTGACTCGCAACGTTATATGTCTCTGCAATGAGGGGGTAAAATCGCTGTTTTTGAAGTATAAGCCTCATTGCTTGTAGAGAGAGATGCACAGACGTAGGTTCATGCACGCAACTATCCCTCTCTCTCTGTCTCTCTCTCGCTAATTCAAATAAATGATATAATTAATTAATTCAAATAAATGCGATCTTACCGCACTACATCTCTGTGTCTGATTTAAAGCAGGCTGAATGCTAACGAGCCTTAACTGACGAAAATGACCATAATTTGCACGGTGGAAGAATTATCGTCTTGTCATATAGGCCTACAACCATTCAAAAACTCGGCAGAATTTATGTAACCGCTGCACCTGATGTTCATAAACTTTCATAACTGGTAAGTGTTTTTTCTTTTGCCTTGTGAACTGGCTGAGCCTCGATGAATCTGTTTCTTTACATGTATTTGTTTACTGACCGTTGCATGCAATCGTGAAATACAGCATCTTTTTTTAAATTGGCTATTCGTTGTAAAAAAAAAAAAAAAAAGACGATCGGGTTCGGGCTCTAAATTTAACTGTGCCGCTCGGGTCGGGTCAGATCGGGTCGGGTCAGACGATCTCGGGTACGGGCTGGGTTCGGGCTTCAGTTTAAAGCCTGTGCAGACCTCTAGCCCACAATAGGGGCTTTCGGACTGAGAAACCTTGTCATAGTTTCTAGAACTAAAGTGAAAGTGAAAGTGATGTGACATACGACCAAGTATGGTGACCCATACTCGGAATTTGTGCTCTGCATTTGACCCATCCAAAGTGCACACACACAGCAGTGAACACACACACACTGTGAACACACACCCGGAGCAGTGAGCAGCCATTTATGCTGCGGCGCCCGGGGAGCAGTTGGGGGTTCGGTGCCTTGCTCAAGGGCACCTCAGTCGTGAGGGAGAGAGCGCTGTACATTCACTCCCCCCACCTACAATTCCTGCCGGCCCGAGACTCCATCTTGCAACCTTTCGATTACGAGTCCGACTCTCTAACCATTAGGCCACGACTTCCCCCAAAACTATTGGTGGAAGTTTATGGGTTTTTAAATATATTTTTTTAACAAAGCACACGTTGTTGCTTCACGTTTTTGACATGCAGCCTCTGCGTGCGCATGGCGAAATGAGCGAGGAACGGGAGAAAAGCACCGATATGGACGATTTGGTCACAAAAAGAAGCGCATCGTCAGTTATTTGGAAATATTTTGGCTACAGAAAGGATGATGTTGACCAAAAACAGGTCATTTGTCGGGAGTGCCGTGCAGTTGTTGCCACAACACGCGGAAACACAACTAATTTGTTTGATCATTTAAGTCGGCACCACAGAGCTCTGTATGACGAGTGCAAAGACAGATCTGATTGCCGTCTAAAGCACAAAACTATTTTGGATGCGTTTGCCAGTGTTACACCATATGAGAAGGGTTCCAAGCGGCATAAATATATCACGAATACAATAACATTTCACCTGGCGAAAGACATGGTACCAAATTACACGGTTACCAACCTGGGTTTTGCAAACATGATCCGGTCACTTGACAAGCGTTATGTTATACCATCACGCACTTATTTTTCTCAAGTTGCCATCCAAATGCAAGGCACAAGAGGAAACTGAGCTATCACAAGTGAAATATTATGCAGCAATACTGGACTTGTGGTCCAGCCGAACAACGGAGCCCTACATAAGTCTGACCATACACTTTATTGATGAGGACTTCCAGCTGAAAAGTTTCTGTTTGCAAACAGCATTTTTGGAATCAGAGGATCATACAAGCGAGAACATCGCAACGGGGATGAGAGAAGCATTGACTGCTTGGGGCCTGGATGAGAGACGTCTCGTCTGTATAACTACAGACAATGCAGCGAACATGGTAAAGGCTGCCGCCCTCAACAAGTAAGCCAGGCTACAGTGCTTTGGGCACAGGCTGAACCTTGCAATTGGTATGTTAGGCCCATACATTTTTACTATTGTTGCTATTGCCATGACTTGACTTGAAATAATAAACATTTCCTAAGTTCAGTAACTTATCATCAATGTTAGTTTTGTTAAATGTAATATGTACTTATTTAGTTTTGTTTTTATTTTTTGATTAGAAAATGCAGTAAAAAAGGATGGACGCATTGACCGTGCTACAGGTATCTGCAAGAAGCTGGTGGGTCACCTTTCTCACAGCTGGAAGGCCAGAGCTGCTCTTGAAAAAGCCCAGAAGGAGCTAAATTTAACAGCACATTCCCTCATATCAGAATACCAAACAAGATGGGGTTCCAGGCAGATGATGATCAACAGGATTTTAGAGCAGCAGAAGGCTTTAACTCAGGTCCTGTCTGAGGACAAGAAGGCGAGGCATCTGATTCCAACCTGGCAAGATATAGATGTCCTGGAATCTGTCAGCAAGACACTGGGCCCACTGCTGGATTTCACAGATGCACTCTCCAGAGAAGATTGTGTTAGTGTCTCCTATGTGAAGCCAGTTCTTCACCTCTTAAATACTTCAATGCTGCTAATGCATGAGAATGACACAAACCTGACTAAGACCTTGAAGAAGGAGATGTTGCACTACATCAATGAGAAATATAAAGATTATGCTACTCAGGAGCTGCTAGTTGTGGCTTCTTGTTTGGACCCCTGATTCAGGATGGACTTCATCAGTGCAGACAACAAGCCCAGAGTGAAGGCCAAAGTTGCATCAGAGATGATGGAATGCCAGGAGGAGATGGCAAGCTGCAGCACTTAGGTGGAGCACGAAGTTGCTAAAACATCCCAGGCAAAAAAAGCCAAGAAGTCCTTGGGAAGTTTCTTTAAACTGAGTGGAGCTGCAGCAAAGGGTGATTCTGTGACCCTTAAAGATGCTGTGGAAGCAGAATTAAGCAACTACCTGCTAACGCCTTCCATAGACAAAGAGCAAGATCCACTTGCATGGTGGAAAACACACAGAGTAAGCTTTCCACATCTCGCCAAGCTTGCCTGCAAATATCTTTCTATTCCCGCTACAAGTTCCCCGTCAGAGCGGGTTTTCAGTGCAAGTGGCAACATAATCACTTGCCAACGTTCAAGTCTCAAGCCTACAATGGTGGTTAGACTGGTATTCTTAGCCAAAAACCTCTAAGCTTGAATGAGCAAATTAATGCATACAGAAGCTTAAAAAGTCTAATTGGTATTTGAATATTTATATTTACTGTATGCAACAGTTGAGAGAAAGAAACCAGATTATTTTTTTATACAGTTGTTGAAAAGTTTAATTTAATCTTTGTTTGCTATGATGACAACACTTGTTTTACTTTAGCACTGTTGCTAAAAAAAAGTCTGCAAAACAAAATTAATCTGATATATGTTATTTATCATAAGTTAATTGTTGTTAATTATTACAACAAGTTAAGTTTAAGTTATTTGTTTTATTTTATAAACCACTCAGGGAGTTGGTGTATAGCTTTTTTATTTTTCAAATTTTGTGACAAAAGATGTTTACTACTTTTTAATAAAAGGTTAAATTACTTATTTTGTCACTCATGTTAATTCCCTAATGTGATAATTATGTGTCCTCTTTAGTGTAGCGCTCTGTTTTAACCTGGAATACATACATATATACAGTGGTGTAGTGGTGCCCGGAGAAGTGGGTATACTCTTAATTTATGCCCCCGATTTTTTTTTTAAAAGGCCCAGCAAAGGATGAACGACCTGTGTCAAACAGTGACATGTAAACTAGTCTTGCATATTTTGTTCACTATCGTAATATTTGCACACTGTCACTTAACTTCTGCTGCTTGAGTAAGGATCATTATGAAAATAATATTATCCGCAGAAGAGGTGCAGATTTTGAAATAAATAATTAAAATGAATAAATAAATGCATATAAATAGACTGCAGCAACTGACATTTTGTCAGAACCTCTAGTAAACTACATGCTATTTTGTTTAGTTGTCTGTTCAGAATTGTGGGAGAATTGTGATCTCTATTTGAAACAAACAAAACATCGTGATTCTCAATCATTTCAGAAGTGAGGGGGACAGAAATGTCAAATATAATAACTTTTTTGTCTAATTGATAGGTTTTATTACTATTTATTAATTATTACCTCTTGCTTTTAATTGGCTGAGAAATCAAATACACTGCGACAATAACCAATAATTTATCATATTTTTCCTGTATTTTCCTAATGACAATTTTATGATTTGTTTAGCCTATATAGGCTACTACATTTTTTCCCCATTTTTATCACAGAATAAGGCAGAATATATATTTTATAGCCTAGTAGCCTATCTATTGCCAAGTGTAATAAATGCTATCAATTAGCACTGCATTATTCAGAATCAGATGCTTTTTTATTACCTGGAGATGACTTGAAAAACACTCATAAACCATATATTGTCACAATCATGTGTTTACTGTCTTCACTATTCTTTTTTTATTCAGTTTAGCTAGCTTTTCTTGTACGTCCTGACTCGTAAGTTAGTACTTCTATGAGGCCGACTTCCTGCGCGAGAGCGCCATCCGGCTTCGAGTAGCCAATTGATAGTTTTCAGTCACGTGACCGGCTCGAAGACCAGGGGCCGGATTCACGAAAATCTTCTTAAGAAATAAGTTAAGAAATTTCTTAAGATAAAATATACGAAGTTCGTAAGAATGTTCTTAAGTGCAATTCTTGAAAAATTCTTAAGTTCTCAAATATATTCTTAAGAAGAATGTTTGGGAATACAAAATAGTCTCAACTTTTATCTTAAGTTAAAAAATAAGAAGAAAATGGCAGTTAAGAAGAAATTTCTTCTTAAGAATGTTTCGTGAATCCGGCCCCTGGAGGGCAAAACATCCATAGAATTGCAGCACAAGCCTGTCAATTTTTCATCTGTTTCCCAGCCGCAAATATTTAGATCACCTCTCAAAAGAATAAAACAAATGTATTTCTGAACAAAATGCAAGTTTTGGCCATTTGCAATCCAGATTAAGCACCCGCGGCAATATTTCAATCATAAACAGTGCGACAAACGTTGTAAAAACACTTAGAAGTGCCTTAATATATTTAAAACAGTAATATTAAAAGATTAAATTCAGTACTCATCATATTAATGATGCATAGTTTACATAGGCAAGCAGATGAGGCTGAAATATGAACGCAATCCGCTTAACGGTTCAGTGTTTTCCTTCTAATGGTTTTCTATGGGAAGCCATTTAATGTGAAACTTTGCACTTTGTGTTTATATTCTGGCTTCATCTTCTTGCCTGTACAAAATATACATCATCAATAAGGTGTCCACTGAATCTCGCCTTTTAATATATGCGTTTTACTACATTATTACTTGATGCAAACTGCATTAAAATAGCTGGCGGTCAGTGGAGCAAAGCTTCGTTTTGCCCACCAGGGGGGCGTTCCTATACGAGTGTGACGTCACGTGAAAACTATCAATAAAAGAAACATACACTGCATGAGTATGTTTACGTCTCGTTCCTGACCACATTACTGTCTTTACTGGATGTTTTTAGAGAATATTTGCATTTATTCACATGCGATTGGATTAGTTACTCATATGCTGGACTGTCATGATTTGGTTAGAGCAGGACGCGCATCAGAGGGGATTTAGAAGTGGGTATACGGAATTCAGACTGATAAAGAAGTGGGTATACGCCGTATACCTGCGTATACCCTCCACTACAAGTCAAGTCAAGTCACCTTTATTTATATAGCGCTTTCAACAATACAGATTGTGTCAAAGCACTTAACAGTATCAAGTTGGAGGATAGAGTGTCAGTAATGTATAATAATAAGATTGAACACTCAATTTTCAGTTAAGGGCGTTTCATTATTGAATTCGGAGATGTCATTGTCTAGCTAAGTTTAGTTTAAATAGTAACTGTGAAATCAAATTTACTATAATCGCTAGAAATTAAGTGTCCCCAACTGAGCAAGCCAGAGGCGACAGCGGCAAGGAACCAAAACTCCCTCTGAGACAGAATGGAGAAAAAAACCTTGGGAGAAACCAGGCTCAGTCGGGGGGCCAGTTCTCCTCTGGCCAGGATATTATTGTTTATTCATTGTTTACTTATTGTTTTAATTACATTTTTAAATGTATAAAGGTATTATATTTCTATTTTTATATTGTTGCAATTTCTAACAATAATAGTATTATGTAGTTAGGTATTTTATTATTATATTTTTAGTTATTTGTTTTATTTTTAGTTTTATTGTATTTTAATCGAGGTCTTCACTGGGGATATGTCTCTGGGGCTCATCGCTGACGATCAGGGCCGCAGACATCATCTCCCGGCGCCGATCCACCATCTGATCCGGACACGGACTGAGAAACAGAATAAGAAAGAAACAACTATTAGCGTAGATGCCAATCTTCTTACGATGTAACGAGTACATCGTGTGTTATGGGAAGTGTTCCCGGTTCCGGTTGATCTAATTAATGCAGCCTAACAATCCTTTAACGGATTTGAATAATAGAAGTGTAGTAGTGTGTTAGGTGTATGTCAGGTTAAAGAGATGGGTCTTTAATCTAGATTTAAACTGACAGAGTGTGTCTGCCTCCCGAACAGTGTTTGGTAGATTGTTCCAGAGTTTGGGAGCTAAATAGGAAAAAGATCTGCCGCCCGCAGTTGATTTTGATATTCTAGGTATTATCAAATGGCCAGAGTTTTGAGAACGCAGCGGACGTGAAGGACTATAATGCGATAAGAGCTCACTCAAGTACTGAGGAGCTAAACCATTTAGGGCTTTATAAGTAATTAACAAGATTTTAAAATCTATACGATGTTTAGTAGGGAGCCAGTGCAGTGTTGACAGAACCGGGCTAATGTGGTCATACTTCCTGGTTCTAGTAAGAACTCTAGCTGCTGCATTTTGAACCATCTGTAATTTGTTTATTAAGCGTGCAGAACAACCACCCAATAAAGCATTACAATAATCTAACCTTGAGGTCATAAACGCATGAATTAATGTTTCTGCATTTGACATTGAGAGCATAGGTCTCAGTTTAGATATATTTTTAAGATGAAAAAAAAACACCACTGCATATATAGCCTCCCCATAACTGGATCGCTTCTAGACGCCAGACTGCACTTCTTCATTCACAAATGAGCTCCCTTATTTTAGGGTAAGAAGCAACATTCATTATTAAATATTACATATTAACTCATCGTTTTGCTTGAATTGATAGTGAATAAGGCAAGTCAAATAGTGTAATAAACAACGCAAAATAAGGCAATAAATAAAAAGTCATTTTTCAGGGTTTTATATTATGTTTATTTTCCATGAATATGCCTACAAAATCACCCCAATTATTCTAGAATTATTCATTATTAAATTTTTGAGCATTTCAAGACATCTGATGAACATTCCTGTATTTCTACACATCGCAATATATATCGCAGAAAAAAAAATATCTCACTGTGAGTTTTTTTCAATATCGTGCAGCCCTAATAGGAACTACCAGTGACGTAAGTGTACGCTGATTGGCCAAACGCATACGAAACACCGGTTACCCAGCATTTTTAAAAAGCTGTGTAAAAATATTTACTCCACAAACATGGAAAACAACGATAACAACATTTACCTGTTGTCTGCATCGTTGTGTTCTTTTCTCAGCTTCAATGATCTGTAACACGGCAAGTTGTAATAAGACAGTGGTTCTCAACTCGGGACACACTGCTTTGCACATTTTGTATATCTCCCTTATTTAACGCACCTGATTCAGATCATCAGCTCATTAGGAGAGAGATCCATGAACTAAACTGAGTGTGTAAGATAAGAGACACATACAAAATGAGCAGACTCAGAGCAGTGGGTTTTGAGGATTGGAGTTGAGAACCACTGTCATAGGAGATTTAGTCAGATTTTCATGCTCTTACAGTCGCGTAAATTGTGCGTTTCCATTCCATCTCCGTTATCACAAAACCCACAACCCACAACAAAAACAACTCCAATCACAGCATCCTCCATTCACCAGTTGTTGACGTTGTAAATACCACAAATAAAGACTGTTATCAGAGTTACTTCAGAGTTCCTGCTGCCGATGCGAATGCAACCAGGAAAACGGCCGAGGGTGAAATTGCTTCTCTAGGAACCACCATGCTGTTTCAAGAACTACGCGGAGCGAAAGCCCAATTGATGTTGTTTGGGGTGCCCGACTAAGATCGCCAACCCCCACCCCTCCACTGAACATGATTTTGAGGGAGCCCCATAAAAAAATCTGTGCAATGGGCCCAGAATCCCTAGCGCCAGCTCCACTGACTACGAGCAACAAAGTAGCTACCAACTGTTTTGAACTGTGTCATTCCCACTTCTCCTCTCCATCCCCCCTTTCCTTTCTTCAGTTTTATTCCCGGTCATCTTCTCAGTAGGAGCAATCCTGCAGGTTTAATGGCACTTGTCGTGAGACAGTGGGTCGGGGAGGGTTGGAAGGACATTTCGTGATGAAAGTCAGGGTTGAGAGAAACAGGGGGATGGGGTCAGTGGTCAATCTACCCCTGCACTCTGGCCTCTGTAACCCTTTCTCCCCACCGTTGAGTTTATCTGTCAGCAGATGGCTAACCCACCCGCATAATGTTGATTCAGGCAAAGACACAAAACAAACGGAGAATTCACCTCGGGCTTAGACCTGCTCACCCGTATCCAAGACTGAATGTGTCATTCACCTTCAGTGCCCTGGATTGTCCTACCACGTCCACGCTTTGGTGACATATTGTCGCATGGACTGCTGGGTAGAAGACCAATGTGAGTTACGCAGCAGTTTGGGCTTCATTAGGGTGCTTTTGCGGGACTGAAAGCACACTTTTGAATCATCAAATGAAAAATGGAGCTCCCTACAGCCTCATGGACTTCACAGATACACAACAAAGGCCATGTGTACGCAAGTTCACATTTAGTGATTCATTTGGGAAAAGGTCAACATCATGTTGACCCTATTCCAAATGCTTAATTTGTGGTATTCTTCTTGACACTTTGGTGACGTAATGCAGTGTCCAATCCTGCTCCAGGAGGGTCACTTTCCTGCAGAATTGATCTCCAACAGACCCGCCTAGAATAGCTGGTTCAGATGTGTTTAATTAGGGCTGAAACTAAACTCCTCTAGAAGGACGCTCTCCAAGAACAGGACTGGACACCCCTGAAGTATACAAAAGTGTGGACTTTGCAAAACATACATAGAGGGTGTGTCAAGCATCTCTCTGAACCTTGTATATGCTTAAGAAAAGGCCAAGAAACTGCAAGTGCACACCCTACAGTTCTAGGCCCAACTGAGTAAGATCACTAAAGATAATTATTCTATTGCTAAAGATCTCAGCATGATAAACAGGATGTGGCCAGTACGAGAAATGAAGAATCTCTAGGCAGCTCTCTTGTGAGCAGAGCATTGCCAAAGTAACATATCATGGAAACATTAACCTGATGGGCATAGCAAAGGTCACCATTAGCAGCTATTTTAAGGCTAACTTTATCTTTGTCATAGTTACACACTCCAGGGATTGAGGAGGACTAATCTGACCTTAGATAGAAGGAAAAATGAGCTAGTTTGTTTTTAGATTGAGGGGAAGGGTTGAGAATAATTACTGCATGGGTTTATTACACACAAGACCAAAGAGGATCCTTGCTGAATTAGCGCCAAGTCAACTACCATGGTGGACTACATGCCTAAAAAAAAAATCTGAACTTTCGAATGCCCATTTTCACAAGAAATAGCTTGTGAAAATAGGCCAATACTCTAAGGATGCATAACTCTTGTTTACCGTTTGCAGAGAAAAATCAATGAGAGAGGAATCTTTGCTTGGATGGGATGGTAGTTTACCTCACAGAGAGTTCAAGCATGCCAACCTCAACAACTCCTTTAGGGACAGGACATGTCAACCAGAGGCTCATAAAATGGGATGTAAGTAGCTGAGTAAGGAATTTAGTAAGGAAAATAATTTTCTCCAGTGTCCCATTTCCCAAAGATTTTTCACATGATACATGTGAAAAAATAAGATAATTTTGGTCATTTTTATGGCAAGTATTGGTATAATTAGAGCAATTGTAATATATTAATAGTCACCCATATCGTTCTAAACCTTTATTACTTTATTTCTTCTTTGGGACACAAAAGGTTTTGTTTTTTAAGAATTGCACTAGCTTTTCCGTGCAATTAGTCCATATGGTTACTGAAGATTTCAAGACTCATAAACAAAACAAAAGTACCATAAAAGTGGTCCATAACTCATACATTATACTACAAGACTTCAAGAAATGAGGGGGATTACATAAATGATTACATCATTTACATTTTTGGGTTAAATAATACTTTAAAAGCAAGAATGTGCCTTAAGTATTTACGCTGACATAATTTAAACACACAGACAGGAACTATGGTGGTATGTCCTGGTGAGCCTGTTGTGTTTCTCTTGTTGGTTTAGCTTTTTTGGTTTCCAACGAAGCAGCCACTTCACCATCTGCTCCTGCATTCAGAGGAACATGAGCCATGAAGTCGGACCCTGAGGCCTGGGATGTGGGGTCGCAGAGGACGTTGCCGGACAATGGTTCGGCCAAATGACCTTCTCCCACTTCAAAAAAAAGCCCCAGCACCAACAGCCTGGACTCATCTCCTAATGGCCTCACCTCTATTACTGGAGGAAAAAACCCTCGCCAATGCTTGTTCATCAAACAATGTCCAAGACATGCAGGAAAATTCAAAAGAACAGATTAGAGGAATACATGCAAACAATGGCGAATAAAATGTTCAGTCAAATTAGCGAAAACAGCCTCACTGGAGACACATTTGACGATACCTCAGAGATACCGCATGTCTACAGATAGAGACAAAAGAAGTGTGGGAGATTTGGAAGTACAATGGCTTGTTTAAAAAACAATATCCTCCTAAATTTGCTGGCACAATTTGCCTTTCCTAATGAGAACACAATCGGTCAGTATAAATAGTCTTTATCTGAATTGGCTAGTGAACATCTGTTTGGAACAGTGTTGAGGGAAAGATACAAGTTACTTATAATTTAAAAATACTTTACATATAAGATGACAGTCAAAACAATGGGAGTCTTTACCTTGATTAGACAGAAAGTGAGAGTTTTACAGTTGCATTTACCATCTGGCATCCATCTTTAAAGCAGCCTCAATCAGACATAAATCACTCGTCTTGTTATGCGGCTGTCGGATCGAGAGTGGATCATATGTTTTCAGTGTTTTCTCAGAAACGGCAGGTGTTGAGAGGCTGACACTTTAACGGTGCTTATAGGTGCCCATTACATTTCAAAATGGCCGCCAGAGATTTGAGAAGCAGCCAGCATCAGTTAAATTACCAACAGACACAGGAATCACAAAAGTAAACATGTTCAACATAGAAAAATAACTCTAGGCAGAAACTGAATGATTACATCTAAACTCAACTAGAGTCATTTGACAGCATCATTCGTCAACATTTTTCATTTATTTGCGCAGATGCCTGTACAGTCTCTTCTTCGGATGTTATAGTCCAACTCAAAACACAACATACAGCTCAATTTCAGACTTGAACAACGGCATTCTCCTCTATAACTGCCCAAATAGTGTCTGAATGCATCACTGCAGAGCAATGTCCAAATTACAAAATGGTTGCCAAGTTTTGAAGAAAACAGCATAACCAAAAAATGTTTTTCCTAATTTAACTGAAATGCCACAAATATTACAACAATAAGCATACGGTGTATTTTTCTGCAATTTGTTTTAAAGACTCAACTTTGAAGAAGTAAATTGCAGGTTTGAAGTCTCAGTCAAAAGCATTTTGACAATTTTGGCTTGACTGACAATTTGACGCCATTTAAGGGCGCCTCACTGTTCTGTTCAAACAAAATGAACACCTTAAACATCCTTTTCATCTAAATCTCATGCAATCATTGTCCATAATTACACATGTAATGCCGCTAAGGGTTAAATGACTGAAACAGCATAGACCACTTGTCGCTGCATGCGGAGGAGATGAGAGCAGTGGTGATTGTATTCAGAGCATCAAGGGAAGGCAGATTTCTGCTCTAATGAACATGCAGCACCTGCTTCCAATTGCGGCTTCTTGGCTGAGCAGGAGGAAGTTCCTCCTCCCTGATTATATCACAGAAATGTTCTTTTAATGTGTCTGTCCTCCATTTCAGTGCTGAGAGGGAAATGTAATGCTCTGTAATGAGCCTCATTTTTCTTTGCTTGATGAAGAGAGGACAGACAAAGCACTTCAGCTCAGAGGTGCGTGAGTCCTGACTACAAAGAAGTTTAATAGGAAGTTTATTTATTTGGCAATAAATGCAGATGTATAATATGCTGTATCTGCTGTACTCTGTTAATGCACATTTGCTTCATGTTTGTCAGTTACAAAAATATAGTTATCTTGACTTTCTTAACTTCTACTCAGCATTAGAAATTTACTGTCAACTAAAACTGAATTTATACACTGGTTGCTACGTTTCCACCAACAACAAGCAAAACATGAGCCGAGACGTGCGCTCGCCTTGCTGGGGAACTAAACCTGATGTCATGCGCCCCGTCTCGGCCTGCCACAATCTTTACCGACTGTCAGTCAAGAGGGTATCTCAGGACAACATTCCCCAAATTACTTCCTCAAATCCCTTCATTCACACTGATGGCCCATAATCAGTGTAGGCCTATTTAATGTCACCTCTTTGTCACATAAGATGATTTATGTTCCTTCAATGGCTCAGATTTGGAAGATCGAGACCTTTAATCTTCAATCTTGTTCTACTTGGTTCTATGATACCTGGAGAAAGCAATTCAGTAGCATTCCCATTCCAATCCCAAACACACAGCTAATTTTAAATGACAGTCAGTAGATAAAGATGCTTTTAGGTCCAGTTGTTATATGACATCTACCAGCAGGGGCCAACAGGAGGACATGCTATCCAGACTAAACCTTGACCCTAATGCATTTCAGCCATACTGCCTCAAACAAGCAAACAATGAGCCCCCTCTGCCCCGACATCAGGGTCCATGGAGATGGGGCAAAATTCAAAATATGCACTTGACAAATATCTGCCGTCTGCAGAATGGAAGTGTGGTGTGGGAGTTTCTGGGGCAGAGCGTTTACGTCTTTTGTTTTATTGAAAGAAGGGACAAAAAGGCATATTGGGGGGCTGCCAGAATCAGACACACAATGCCGCAAAGTAAACGTCTCGCCATCACTTAAAGGACCTTTTTTTTCTCACAAGCACAGTTTCAAAGAAAATTCAAAAAAAGATCCATTGGGTGATTGCAGAAAAAAATAGCACAGGGGAAATCAGAATGTTTTAAACGTGGCCAAATTACCCTGTCAAACAATTTGTTTGTTTTTTAAATCTGACTGTGTATTTGATATTAGATTCATGAATGAATCATTCAATACCAATTCAAACAATTCATCAAGTGATTCACTGGAGAGCTCCAACGTGGATGTCAAGATTTTTAGTGAATAAGAACTTAAATCACACAAAGCTATAATTTGTCTTCATTAGACATAATATAGAGCAATAGCCGTATGCACCCTTTTTTTGGTATTATTACGGTGCTTTTGAGTGATTTTTGGAGCTTCAAAGCTTCAGTCCACATTTATTGTAATTGGATTGAAAAGAAGAACACAAAATAAAATATTTTGAAGGATAAAAAATACTTGGTCCTCAATACATTTTTGTCCATATAATGAAAGTGAATGGGGTCCAAAACTAACTTTCATTGTATGGACAGAAAACAAGTTTTTACAAAATATCTTCTTTTGTGTTCCACGAAGAAAGTCACACCAATTTGGTTTTCATTTTTGGGTGAACTATCCCTTTAAGATATGTGGCAAAATTTCAAATGTGTGCATTAAGCATTAAAACGCAGAATAAATGCAGCCTAGTAGTCTTAACACATTTTCCTTTGGCTTGCACACATCTGTTACTCCAAGGAGTAATAAAGAAGCGAAAAAGCAGACTGAACTTAGACAAAAGTGTTCTCTCTTTGTTCAGAGCTGCTCCTTGTAAACCTGGTCTGGGTGAAGCGATTAGACCTGGTCTATAGGGGGTCTCTCATGCAGACTTGACTGGAACCAGCTGAGACTCCAGAAGTGTTAAACTGATAACTACCCCCAACACGAGACCCCCCAGCATACACTGTTTACACAGGATGGACTTTCCCTTATCTGCTCTGCATCTGAAATGTACTTAAAACCCTGGAAACCCTTTCTTTAAAATATGCAGTTGAGTTCTTTTTCACATTCACCTGAGCTAACCTTCAAGACACTTTCGCTATTTCATATCCTTGCCTTGTTTATAGAGCAAAACCAACCGTAGCAAACAGTAAAGAGTGAAAATGTTCCTTGAGGTGATTTTTTTGTCTGATTTGACACAACTACTTTTGTGGTTGTAACTGAGTGTAATGTGGTTGATTCAGTCGTACTAAATAATATTTTGACATGGATAAAAGATGTTACCAAATAAAGAACATGTTTAGATTTCCCGAAACTGGACTTATTTTAGCAGACTTGCCATTTGTTTAATTTTCCTGAAATGTTTGCTTTACTTTTATATAATATATAATAGATATATAATCATGTATTTTAATATATAATAATACATATGCATCTGATATCAGATTCAGTACCAATTAAAAAAAAATCAGTCAAGAAACATCCAACTTGGATGTCAACATTTTTAGTGAATAAGAACATAAATTTTAGTCTTTTTCTCACGCAAAGATATCACTTGTCTTGATTAGACTTATAATAGAGCCATAGCCGTATGCACCCCTTTTTGGTACATTTATGGTGCTTTTTGTGTCATTTTTGGAGATTTAAAGCTTCAGTCCATATTTATTGTAATAGTTAATGAAAGTAAAACGGGTCCAAAACTGACTTTCATTGTATGGCCAAAAAAAAAAAAAAGAGATAGAGAGAGAGACATTTTTTAAAATGTTCCACAAGAAGAAAGAAAGTCAAACAGATTTGGTTTTCCTTTTTGGATGAACTCCATCAAGTGATCCACTGGAAAGATTCAAGCTTGGATGTCAAGACTTTTAGTGAATAAGTACATAAATTTTAGTCTTTTTCTCAAACAAAGCTATAATTTGTCTTCATTCAAATTATAATATAGAGCAATAGTCGTATGCACCACTTCTTGGTAGCGTCAAAGCTTCAGTCCACATTTATTGTAACAATTTTAATATAAACAACACACAATTTTCTATACTATAAATCTATACACAACAATATAATTCTATAAACAATTTGCGTCACTATTTCAGTAGTATTTGTTTCCATTAACTGCGTTACCTCACGTTTCCCCCAAAAAATACTGAATGGTTGAGCAACTTGTTTTAAAGTCTGATTATGTTTTTATTTGCTTTGCAGCCTACAGAGACCAGCAGAGGGAAGCCTTTCATCCCTTTATGTCTTTCCTCTTTTCAAAGGCGACAAAAAGTTGTCCTCTGATTCCTAACACACATCTCAGCTTCTCAGTTTGAGTGTAATAAACTCTGCGTGGGTATGGAGAGAGTCTTTGAGGCCAGCGTTTGTTTTGTTAGGATTGAGTGCTACGACACACCTGCTTCTAGATGCCTATCGATGAATGTACACTCATTCTGATAACTTGAAGTTTGAGAATGGCTCGTGGTAAATGTATATTGTTTCATGGGTTTGTGTTTCTTTGACTGCTTCCCTTTTTTGTAAGAGTTGAATGTTCAGTATATTTGTATTAACTGAAATCACAAATGGATGTAAATAATCTCCCTATGAACTGCTGGATCAACAATAGTCCATCATCACATTCATTAAAGTTTGTACTAAATGGAAATTAATACCGCAAAATCTAAAGAAACAACCTACACGGATGAGAGATGGAAACCTACTATACCACTAATGTAAAGGAAAAATCGTCAAAAGCAATTTTAAATGCAGTATTTTTATCATGTAATCATAAACAATTATATACAGCCAGCTGTATGAGAAACAATATTCATTTAATAATATAAATTGTTTTCTGGTTTATTTGTTAAAGTACATACATATTATTTAATATATTCAATTAATATTTTTTAATAAATTATAAATGTATTTTAAATGTACTTTATATTTTAAAAATACATTAATTTTATATTATAATTTTATCATTTTTTTTCATTTTATCATTTTTATATTATATAATTTTTTAGAAATATTTTAACTTCCAATAAATAAAACCATAGAAATTATTAACATGCAAATAATGTATTACTTTTTAGTAAATTAAATACAGTAATATTATAATAATATATATATATATAATAAAGCATATTACAAAGTAAATATAATATAATATAATAAAAAAATAATAAAAAATGTAAATGTATTTTTAAAAATATATGTTCTTTAAAATACATTTATTTTTATTTTATTCAGATTTTATTTTTATATGATACCAGAACTTCTCAATTTTTATCATTTTATAATGTTTGTGTTATATAATCTACTGGAAATATTTTAACCTCCAGTAAATAAAATGATATAAATTATTATGACTGAGATTAGCCATATTATTAATATACATTTTTTACTAAAATAGTAGCTTTGGATAATGCAGTAAACATTACTGCAAATAATATTACTATAACAAATACAATAAAAAGAAATTATATTGAAAAAAAAATTTTTTTCCCCTGGATATCATAAGTAAAAATTAATAGTATGTTTTAAAATAAAACGAATGGCATTGTGCATTACTAAATTGTTGACTCATTTATGCAAATTGTTCATGCATAAACCCATGTTCTCTCATTTCCCCTTGCCTAGAAGGCACAAGTGAAGAGTGGCACAAATCACCCCACTCCCCCTAGACTAATTTTCTGCTTAATAGATGCAGTGAGATGTAAATAAACAAAAATATAAAGTGATTTATTCCCCGTCCTGTGTCACGCATTCGTCTTCAGTTGTCCGTCAGCTCTCTGTGAGAACAAAGTGAAGGAAAACGTTTCTCTGAAACACGAAACCCGAGGATGTGAAACGTGCCCTCTGCCCTCTAAAGTGATACAAGTTGCTGAGTTGTCGCTAGGTCAGTAGTGATGTTTAGTAATCTTTTCAACATCCTCCTGCTCACTTGCACTTTGAAAAGGCCAAGGGTTGAGATCAACAATGTGAGCATTAACACAAAGGTTTACAAATATCACCGGATGCCTCAAAGCCAGAAAAAACAACAACAACAACAACGTTGGAAAATTCAGATCACTTAAAAGCTAAAAATCTAAATGTTTGATCTCAGATCCTCAGATCAAAAGGGATCAGTAAAGTACTCTTAGTAGACATTTAAACAACAAAGAAAATACTTCTGTTGTTTAACGGGGATGATTGTTTCTCCACCTGAGATATTGTTTGTTATACGTGCCAAACGTCACTCCTGTGACTAAATATTACAAATTGTGAGGCGTTTGAAGTGCCACTGAAACATAACAGACTCTCTGTGACATCAAAAACATAATTAATGTGAAGTTTGTATACTATTTTGTTTCACATGCACGTTGTTTGCACTTTGGCCGGCTGCTTGATAACTATCAACACCCTCTAAAGTTTACGGGCTGTTAAGTGGGTTTGGTGCTGCCGAGTCTCTCAGCGTGAGGCTCTGAATGCAGCCTAGTAAAAGTGTAACACAGTGCCTCCACTGACTCTCTTTGAAAGGTACTTCAGCAGCCACTGTTTTATGGACACTGCATGCCTTGGTCTGTGCCATTGTTTGTCTTTGCATTGTTGCAGATTGGATAAGAACTATTTTACTATATCAATCAATTCTGTGAGCGTGTGTTCAAATATGACGCGTCAAGACGTGTCATGATAGGTTTCATGATAGTGATACCAAATGTCAGTGACACGTCTTGACGTGCCATATTTGAATGCACACAAATGTGAATGAAATTTAAGAGGTTTACTAGAGCAAATGATTACAATTTTGATCTGTTCTTTACACAAAGGTATCATACGACTTTAGAAAACTTAGCATATGCGTAATAGACTGCATTGGGGAAGTTGTGGCCTAATGGTTAGAGAGTCAGACTTGTAATCCAAAGGTTGCGGGTTCGAATCTCAGGTCGAGGGATTGAAGGTGGGGATTGTGAATGAACAGCACTCTCTCCACCTTCAATACCATGACTGAGGTGCCCTTGAGCAAGGCACCGAACCCCCAATTGCTCCCCAGGCGCTGGAGCAATGGCTGCCACAGTGTGTGTTCACTTCTCACTGCTGCGTGTGTGCACTTGGATGGGTTAAATGCAGAGCACCAATTTTGAGTATGGGTCACCATACATCACATTATTTTTTATTATTATATTATTATTTTAATGATACTTTAATGAAGTGGGTTTTTTTTGGTAGCTTTTTATTTTGGTAGCATGACAGCTGTCTTAAATTAACAAATTACATATATACAGTGGTGGCCAAAATTGTTAGAACACTTGTCATATTTAAGAGGTTTCAGTTGTTTTTGTTGAATTGGCCATTACAATACACATAAAACGAACTTCTGATGGAACTATCTGCGACTGGAACATTGAAAATGATGGACTGCCCCCTCAAAGTCCGGACCTTAACCCCATCGAGCAAATTTGGGGTGAGTTGGAAAATAAACTGGACAGATCTACATTCAAAGGAAAGCTTTTGGCTTGAGTTGCAGAAGCCATGGGATAACATTAGTGTTGAAGTTCTCAGGAAATATACTGACACTACGCCAGAGAGATGTGCTGCTGTAATTGCTGCAAAAGGTGGACATACCAAATATTAAAGTTAAAGTGGATAAAAACAGTATGACTCACTTCATTTGATATTTCTTGTGCTCAGAGCAACCATCTGCATGTTTCATGAACATTATGAAATTAAATCATGTTTTGGAGGCAAAAAAAGTCAATATTTTCAGATCTGTCAGGTTTTCTAATAATTTTGGCCACCACTGTATATAAAATTTGCTAGTTTAATATATTTAAACTTTACTCCAACGTGACTTACAAATGATGACAATAGAAGCAATCAAAACCAACATAAGAGCAATAATATGTGACGTGACAAGTATCGGTATATATATTGATAATGTTATAATTTGAATATAATTTTAAATTATGTTATTATTGAAATTAATTAAAATAAATAATGAGTATTGAAGCTATTTTGAACTACAGCAATGCTTTTTCATGTTCAAACAAAAAAATGTTCAAGTTGGCATATGCTTAGGTATATTTACAATACCAATCGAAGGTTTGGACACATACTCATTTTAGTTTCATTGTAAAATCAATAATGAAATATTTTCCCAATTGTCCATGTATGTTATGTAGTGTCCGAAAAAATATTATTGTATATTTTTTTTCTCTTTTGAAATTGCATCCAACTTCAAGAAGTACACAATAAAAATTTTTAGAACATTTTACAGGAAAATACTATTTCAGTTTTCTACTTCAAAATTTGTTACTTGCTGTTTCTTTGCCGTTTAATGCTTTGTAAAAAAAATTGAGAAACAACAATACTGAGATAACAGCAGGAGCTCCACTTTCTCCTCTCCTCTGAGAAATAGATGCAGAGGAAGACAGAAACAAGAGTCTGAGTCAGACTGTCACCACTGAATCTCTGCCAGAACATTTGAGGAACTTCACTGAAGACTCAGGCTGTCGGAGGAGAGGGTCCGGCCCCACTCCCTCCTCCTCCTGAGAGAGGGGGGGTGTTTCCCTATGGTCCTCAGTCTTAACACTTCGCAGAGAGCTGAGACGCCACACTGAGCTCTGGAAGCTAGCTGTGACGGACAAAAGCCACACACACACACTTGGCATGGATAGCAAAGTCCTAGCGCTGGTGGCCCTACTGACGGTCGCCATATGGAGCACAGAGACTGATGGTAAGTGCGTTACGGCTAACATTTACAGAGTTTCAGTTTTCACATGATGCTTTGAAGTGTTGAGTTGCAAGTTAATTAACTAAATAATATTTGCAAGATGGATATTGGTGTATCATTCAGGGTTATGACAGTTAACTGAACCTAAAACCATAAAATCTTTACTTGAAATAAAATAAACTTTTAAAGCAAAATGCAATGTAAAAACACTTAATCTTATCTTTTCAGCTAGTTGCCAAAGAAACATTTCTCATTTTCATTTAGAATATATTTAAATAATAATAATAATAATAAACTAATAAAAATGACAAAACCACAACAAAATTACTAAAACTTTAAATAAAATTCAAATGGAAACAGAAAATATAAAAATTTAAATGCATTCAAAATATTAATAAAAACAATAATAGTATCTCAATGATACTAAAGTAACACTGATAATATTCTGGACATAATTTTAATTATTTCCAGTTATTTTATTTTATTTTGTTTATGTTTAATAACACGTTTATGATAAATGAAATGAATGTATTCTTTATAAATGTATTATTCAGCATAACATAAAATGTTTTTTGTTTTGAATTTATTTTAGCACATGAATACACATATAAATTACTAGATGGATCAGACCAATTTGTCTTCTAAAACAAAACAAAACATAAAACAAAAAAAGCAAAACAAAAAACAAAGAAAAAATAAACTAAACAAAAAGCTAAACAAAAAACAAAAACAATCATTGCTTTATTATTGATTGGAAGTCCACTAAACTGGCAAAAAAAAAAAACATGTTGATGGATTTACTTTGAAACTATTTTCATTTAGAAATTGCTAGTAAATTTCACACATAATTACAAAAAATGATTTACTACTTGAGTTTTAAATTGCAGAACTATTGTATAACTAATCAACTAAGTTTTACAGAATAGTGAATATTTTCAGTTAATGATCATTACAGTGTTAACGATCATTAAGAGGCTCCATTAATGTCACCTTGCAGCTTGTAAGCGCCCTGCATAAATTTGCATATGTGTCTTCACGTTAAATACTTGATGTACATGTCTTTACATGTTAGTGGGTCTGATTTAGGCTTTGAGAGAAATGTTTAACCAGCTGAACTTGGTGGGTCTGGCTTTGTTGTTTCTGCTGTGAAAAAAACTAGCACTGTTTACTTATCCGCAAGCTCTTTTAATTAGTGTCTAATTAGGGAATAATAAGCAAAAAAAGTCCCTGCGCTGTTCACTTGGCGTGGTGTTTAGTCAAGGCTTAATGGGTCGGTGTTTAACATGACAAAGGGAACAGAGAGTGTCGGAAAATATCTATGGGAATGTCAGAGTTTGACTTCCCTCATAACGGCGTCCGTTTCGGCAGAGAGCAAAGGAAACCAGGGAGATGTGAAACCATTCAGAGAATGTTCTTCAACAGATCCATTTAATGCACATATTCAGGAGCAAAGTGCCTGGAGAGGCATGGTGTGATTATGGGATTCTGCTGTATTTAATGTCGAGGACCCTCTTTATGAAAAATGTGGCGAGTGAAAGGCAGACCGGCCCCCGTGTGAATGGACGAGAGCCACTAGAATGGCAGACTAATCTCTTTTTAATGATCAGGGCTTGTTAATGGACGCAGGTGATTGGAACCTTTCAGATGCTTTTACGATGAGGAAACGTTTGGTGATTTATGTTGTTACTGTTATATTGCAGTAAACTTGAATTATGGATTGCTTAGGTTGGAAATAAAATTATGAGTGCATTGTGTCTTTCCAAGTTCACAATATAAATGTTCTGTCAAGAGATTTTAAAGGTTCAGATAAGATAGAAAACAGCTCTGTTTAACAACTGCATATTTTCACTCTTTACAGTGTTATTCATCTTGTTATTGGATGAATTTACAAAAACTGTAATAATCAGTGACAATATAAAAAACTATTGGGTAACTATTTCATTGCTTTACATAGGTATCAAATCAATACTCAATTTTAAACTGTAAAATCTGTGCAACATATCTTTTAAACTATATTTCTTTAATTTAATGAAAATAATATGAAGAGAAGCATGGAATTTTTCTATTATCTATATTTTAAAGAATATACTCTACCATTAAAAATGTTTTTAATGTTTTTGACAGTCACGTTTGCTCACCGAGGCCGCATTTATTTGATCAGAAATACAGTAAAAACAGTAATAATGTAAAATATTATTGCAATTTAAAATAACTGCTTTCTTTTTGAAAATATTTTAAAATGTAATTTATTCTTAAAACAATGTATTTACTATCACTTCTGATCAATTTAATGCATTCTTTGCTGAACAAAAGTATTAATTTCTTTCAAAAACTCTTACTGATCCCAAACTTTTGAATGCTGCTGTATTAATTTAGCACTTATACCCCCGGTTTCACAGACAAGGCTTAAACCTAGTCCTAGACTAAAATGTAAGTCTGAGCTGTTTCAACTGAAATAAACTTGCTCTGACTGATCATAAAATATATCAGTGCCTTTGTTTTGTCTGAAGATGCATCCCAGTAATGTTTTTTTTCTAAGCATGTTTATAAAAACATCAAATTAGGACTTAAATGTCCTAATTGAACTATGGCCTAATCCTGGTTTAGTCTAAGCCCTGTCTGTGAAACCGGGACACTATTTTACAAATGATAACTTAAACTCAATATAAGATGCATTTTTCACATTTCTCTTGTATTGACTCTCTTGCTCCGATCTGATCCCAGCTAAACCCATCAGTCTGGTGGAGAGATGTTGGTGCCGGTCCACTCTCAACACTGTCCCGCAGAGGAGCATCCGTGAGATTAAGTTCCTCCACACACCCAGCTGCCCTTTCCAAGTCATGTGAGTCAACTTTCCAGATCCATCTCTCTCACAATCGCTAAACTGTATTTTGTATGCTGTACATGGCTAAATTAAGTTACACCAATGAACGTCATTCTGCAAAACAGAGCCAGCAATAGCTCTTAAAGTTACAAATTTCCAGTTTAAGGAGTCAAATCTGTGAGGGAATGTAGCCATGTGCTCTATTGTTCACTGAATAACTCAAAAACCAGCCAAATGAGAAAATATGAGAGAGCGGGTTGCCCAGGTCACAATAATTGTTAAGGGTCAAAATGATTAGCATTGTGTTATGGGCAACCTTGTCGTTTTCATTTTTACCAGCATTTGGAATTACTTCAGCTGTCTGGAATGTATTAAACTGAACCATTTGTACCCCGTTGGGCAACAAAAAGCCAAAGCGCTACAGGGGGATCAAGGTTATAGGGGTTACAGAGGTTAGCATGTAGCTGAGGGTCATTTGGGGAGCAAACTTTGGCCAGAGGAAATCACCTTTAATCTGCCGTCTTCCACACATCTTGTTTAGAAATCCTTTCGGATTCGTTGGCCCAGATGAAAGACAGCCACCAACCCTTTCCCCCCACAGACACGCACATCACTCATTTTGTTGTTAGCATTAGCTAGCTGTGAAGTAATTACTACCTGCTGGCTCGGTCCCAGACCACCGACAAGCTCGCTCGAAAGATCGTTTGGACTAGCTAGATTAACCCAGAGTCCAAATCACAAACAAACAAACAAACAAATATAGATAAAGTCAATGGATGACATCCCGCCGGAAAACAAACAGGGATAGCATTACACTTTTATTTAGCTTACTGATGGGGAAGTTGATTGTGAGGATTGGTGAGTAGATTTGAGGTTAAGCGGATCTTTTATCTTCGCCGACAGGCTCCATTTGTCTAGACAGACTGAGAGATCTGTGTGTGTGTGAGGTGTAAGCTATACGAATAGCCATTTGAATGGCAACGTGAGCCGCTAACTCTCAAACACAACCTTTTGGCACCGAGGTGCGAAGTCTGGGTGTCATTTGCATGGTTTTCTCCATGTGTGGGTGAATAAAGCATTTGAAGGGATTTTCCTGGCTTTACCAAAGCTAATTTGGAGGGCAGATATCAATCAGAAAGATTTCTGTTTGAGGGTACTTCAGACCCTTGACTTTCTTTTTCATTAACTGAAAAATCACACATCAAATGTCGCTTTCTTTGCGACTATCCTGAAAACAACGCTGTAGGCCCATTTGTTGTAAGGGCACGTAAGTGTTGTCAATATGTATAAATCTCACATTTATGGATCACTGATGGACACTTTTCACATTTCTGAAGTTTCCCTTACGAAAATTAACCGGCATGGTTTTATTATAGCAAAAGTGTCGTAACCATGTTTTTTTGGCATATTGATTTGTATAACCAGAGTTTTACTACAAATACCATGGTTAGTGTAGCAAAACCATGGTTCATTTGTGGTTACTATAATTTAGCTATAGTAACCGTGTTTTTTCAGTTTTATTTGTAGTAAAACCATGGTTAATTTTCATAAGGGATTCAGTAGTCAAAGCAAATTTGTATAGCGGTGAATGGAAAATACAACAAATATAATGTTTGTGTTCCCATTTGCTCTAATAGCAAAAGAAAAACAATCCACAATAGTGTTTCTCTGCCATTCCAAAGAGGAAAATACTATATTGAGAGATTGATTCATTTTAAGCTTGTTGTCACACCCTCAGTCGAAACACTCACTGGTTACATCATTTAACACTGAGACAATAAAACAAAATACAGTGTCATAAATGTATGTTACATTAAAAAAAAATACTTTACATATGTACAGTGTTAATAACTGTGGAAACAAGTCATCACAGTCTGAGAAAAGAAATTGAGTAATATGTCTTGATTTATTCTAAGTTTGCATGTGTTTGGTTAGTAACTGAATCGGATAATTAAATTATTGCAAATTCTATTATTGTTTTGTTTTTGTTTTTTTAAGAATTGGGAGTCAGAATCTGAGTATTTGAATGTTAGCTTGAATATAATTTAAATATTAAGTGTACTGACACAGTATCCATTTAATTTCATTAGAAAAAAAAAAGTTACTTAGACAAACTAGATGCACATGTACAGTACTGGGAATCCCAGGCAGAATCTTCCGAATCATCAAAAATCCCGAACTTCCAGACAGCACAACACTGTCCTTACAAACCTCCTCTAATTCAGTCCTGATATCTGATGAAGTGCAGTGACTCCTGCCAGTACAGTAGAATAGAGGAGCTGAAATGTAGTCCATGACGGACAGCTGATATGATCTGATTAAATACACAGAGGGAGCAAGGTACAGTCTCTCTTTTGCTCTCGTCCGAAACAAATCCCTTCTTCTCTCTCTCTCATTACCAGTGCCAAGCTGAAGAACAACAGAGAGGTCTGCATCAACCCCAAGACCAAATGGCTGCAGCAGTATCTAAAGAATGCCATTAGCAAGTAAGAAGAAACTCTTTCTACACTGGAAAAAGCAGGAGTTCTCTAAGGAATCATGGGATGAAATACAGACCTGTTCCTTATAGAGTTTTTAGTTTTTGTACAAATGCTTTTGAATATGCTTTTAACAGTCAGAACTGGAATAGATGCATCCCTCAAGATAATTTCACACCTCTAAAGTATATAACATACGGGGAAAAAAAGAAAACTAAACTACACTTTAAAAACTGGTGATGAAATGATTTTCACTTAGAAATTGCGAGTAAATTTCACAAATAATTACAAATAGCAAGTAACACGTTAAATTAAACGAGAAGTTAACAATTTCTTAATTAAACGGCATATGTGGAATGCTATTGGCTAATTTAAGGTTATAGAAATTACACGTTTACATAAGTAGGTAATTAGGCTCCACCACAGAGCCTGAAGCTTTTAACCCCTGTTCTTTAATGACACTAATTGTAGATTAATGATGAGGTAACAGGCAGAGCAGAGAGGTTTTACACCAATATAACCGACCTCCTATTGTGCCACTGAGCCAAAATGACTGATGCTATAAAAAAACTTTTTAAAAACACGTGTCGATCATTGTCAGAGCTGATAAAACTATAAAAAAAACATTTTATTAATTATGTTAATTAAATATATATATATTAATAAAATATAATTTATATGATTAGGCAAAAATTTATATATTTTTATAAATATTATAAAATAACATAATATTTAATATTTATATAATATCATTTATTATATATATATTCAATAATATTATATAAAATAATATATTACTTTAGAAATATTATTAGACTACACTCTTAAAAATAAAGGTGCTTCAAAAGGTTCTTCACAGCGATGCCATAGAAGAACCATTTTTGGTTCCACAAAGAACCATTCAGTCAAAGGTTCTTTAAAGAACCATCTCTTTCTTACCTTTTTATAATCTGAAGAACCTTCTTTCACCACAAATAACCTTTTGTGATACATAAATATTAGACAAATAAAACTTTTAAGAAAAATGTTGCCTAGCTAAAATAACAAATAAAACAAGTTCAAGTTATAGTATTAACATGATTAAAACTACAATTGAAATTAAAACAAACTAAAGTTAAATAGAAATGTTTAAAAACAAAAATAATAAAATGCCCAAAGCACAAAATAATTCTTAAACGTAAACTAAAATAACATGAAAACTGGAAATGTAAAAATTAATCCTACTTAAAAATATTAATAAATAATCCTATATAAATAATACTAAAATAACACTGGTCTAGCATTTACTAGCGTCTAAACATTTCCCATGGACAATATATAAAAGCTAAATAGATATTTTGTAATTTATTGCTACCGATTTGACAGTTGTTACAACATAATTAAAAAAATTTCAAGTATCGTACTTGCAAGAGATTGTTCACTAGAAGTTGATGTTCTAGAGTTAAAACAAAGTTAAATGCATAAAAGTTCACACAGAAATGTTTAAAGACTGTAATTGCACATTTCCAACGCTATCTTATGACCAATTTGTACGTATTTTACAAGGTGGCTAATTCGTACGAATTCGTACAACCTCACTCGTATGTTTTTTTTTTGTACGATTTGTCTACACCCCAGTGAGGAGTATGTTTGGGGCAAGATTAGGTGTAGGTCATTCGTACAAATTCATACGAATTGTGCAACTCGTAAAATACGTACGATTTAGCAAAAATCATATGAATTTGTACGAGTAAGGTCGTACGAATTCATACGAATCAGCCACCTTGTAAAATATGTACGAATTGCCGTGAGATCGGGCTGATATTTCATCCTCAAAACTCGTAAATACTTTAAATTTATTTCAATATCAGCTTTGACATCTGCAAAACTTGTCTTGTTCATCTCTAATGATATGATTGTTCTTTCTTTTCCAGAATAAAGAAGAAGCGCTCAAAGTAAACACCTGAGGATGTGTGAGGAGGACCACCGTGCATCTCTGACTTCCAAAGAGGCACCAGTCCTCTTCTCTCGCGCTCTTCGATCACTCCTCCTCTTTCTGGACTGCTTGCACAAACAGCACTTCACCTCAACCTGCCTCTCAAGCATCCAGACAGCCTTCAGCTCACCAAAACACAAGCCAACACCTTCTTCCTGACGCACTGCTACTGCGGCTGTGATTACTGACTGAATGAAGCGACTGAATGTGACCGTGAATGTTTGAATGCGAAGGCAAGAAAGATATCTACAGGTTTTCCGCAACTTAAAGGGCAGTAAAAATGAGCGTTTGAGTCATAGTTGTGAGGGATGTCTAACCTTTAGGATAGTTTGGGATTAATAAGAGATGTAAGCAAGTGAAAATGAAGCAGACATTTAAACCTGCCCTGTTCAAGCTTTCACTTTTTGTTATTTTGCTGCTCATAGCTTAGAAGCGTTTAAAAGCTCACCAGCACACATGAATGATCCAGCATGCTAACGCTAGCTCTGCTCCAAAACCTAGTGAGCCACCTACCGAACAAAAAATTGGCATAGAAACGATTTTCACTCAGAAATTGCTAATAAATATTACAATAAATTACAAAGAAATGGCAATTGTACACGAAATTTTGAAGTAGAAAACCTGAAATAGCATTCTCTTGTAAAACGTACTCCAAAAACCTTTGAAAAATTATTTTACAGTGCAACCCCCCCCCAAAAAACAGCAAAATAAACTGCCTTTAAAATTTAAGTATGTGTGAACTGTATTTCACAAATAAAATGCATTGCGACAAGTTTCATTAAAAACCCAAGATGGCGGATGTGAAATGCCAATCATAAAAATACTTACATTTCAATAAATACTCAATAAAAAGTGAACAACTATTTTCCTCAGTATTTTTATGCTTAAAAATCGCAAATAATTATGACGCAATGGATCTTAGTCGGGTTAAATGCCATATTGAATTTAACACAAATGAAAACCCACAACTTTCAAAACCATTTTATGAAGTTTTAGACCAAATATTTCTTTCGTCGTTTCATCCGCTGAATAATCAGTATGTTGTTAAACAACAGAACAATCCATTGAGCACACTGTACTTCTATCACTTACAGCCTCAACTTCATTCCCGCCAAAAAATACATATGCTGCAACCCTAAGGTCTATTAGCTTAGCAACATGCTAACGTCAAACTTTTTAGAATCCATTTTTGGTGGAGCATTTCAAACAATTTACTTACTAAGTTCCATAACGATTATAGTGCGGACTCAGAAGACAGTAGTGCACTTAGCAGCGCACTATGTAGGCAGAAGATAGCAAGGTTTTGGAACAGAGACACGTTTGACACAGGGCTGCTAATACAGGAAGCAGAATCACAGTTGCCTGCCTTCCACTTCCTCTCTGCTACCTGTGTGTAGCAAATGCCAGACACTGAAATTCAAGAAATATGCAGTTTAAAGCAGATATGCTGTATGTATAAAGCAGGTGTCGTTAATGCAATCACGCCACGGCAGCTTAAAACTTCTGCTCATGTGCATCGAACGACATTCCATGACTCAGGCCTTGATTAACATCACTTGACTACAGATCTTGTGTCATACTGGTTGTGATTTGGATCCAACAGGACCAACCAACATGTAAATATTCTCCAGCACTAAATGGCTGTCAGTAAAAGGGTTGAACAGGGACCAAAAACTGAAAAATGCAAGCGATTTGTAGGCTAAATTAATATTGCTTTATGTATTCCATATGTATCTGTTTTTTTGTTTTTAGCCACATAATTAAAGGATGTGACTGTGATTTTGGTTTTCATGACATTAACATTTATCTAACACATTTTTTTTCTGTTCTGATAATGTTTTGACTCAAATGCCCAATTGCTGTAATGTTTTTGAGCCATTTAAAAAAATATAAGGAGTATGCAATGCAATGATTTATTTTTGTATTTTGTATTGATCAATATGAATAAAAACACAACAGTACAATATGAAGGAGTTTCTGGAGTATTTCACAGTTGCACAGTTATAAAATGAAACAAAAAGGATAAAATATAAATATATATATATATATATATAACCTTTTTATTGTTATATATTTACTTTATAAATAAAAATGTTAAACTTGTATTTTATATACACACACAAATAATACATACAAAACAAATATATACAAAAACTTCTATATACATATTAATATAAATCTTATTAATATTTCATATTTAAATATTTATTATTAATTACTTAATATTTTTCTATTCTGTCTCTCTTTCAATATATACATATATACACACACACACATAAATCCATTCTCAAATATTTTTTGCTAAATATTAATTTTCCTCTGTAAACTTTAGAAATCATAAGCAAGCCCTCCGTATGCTTTTCATCAGGCCTTTCTAATAAGCACTTGACAGATGTATGTTTCTTTTGGTTTCCACTGTTACTATACGTGACTTTCTAAATTGTAAAAATGTCCCATTAAAAGGCCCCAGTGTGAATGTTGCCTGGAGGGCAGTAGGGCCAGACGTCTATATTCTAAAACATGGACTTCTTGAAAAGAAATTTGCAGGACCTTGCCATGTTGGATGCATTAATATTTACTAAGATCATCAAGGATGCTTTTAATTATTGAGAAATTACTTTTTTTTTAAATCACAAAAATTGTCCCCGAGACATGTAATCTACAACCACACACCTCCAAAAAGGTGGTTCAGTTTAACTCCACTGTTGGTTTGTCTCAATCAGAGATTGTCCGTCAGTTCTTCAAATAATAGAGCAGTGCAATCAATACAGCTGGTATTTATTGTAAAAATCACTAGTCATTTCTGCTGCTAAACGCAAACACCAGAAGATGTTTGACCTCGAGGGTTGGTGGGACCCCTGGACTAATTTTAACACCTGAGTGTCTGATATCAGTAGTGAAAGTTCGATACAAGTCCACCACTCTAGAGACGGTCTACAAATACATGAAAGTGTCACTTCTAATACTAAAAACATATGGACGCAAATTGCTTTCTCATATGATTAAGCTTTCATACTGAGAAGAGAAGGAATTGGTTATGTGGATGGGTTTAATATGTGCTTTCAAAAGCAATTATGGATTGTATAATGCACATACATAAATCAGCGACAATAACAAATAATAGCGACATGACATCATACGCTACATAAGTAGGCTACTTGAACTGCAGCATCCGAGTAGGTTTAGTTTTGGTAGGTTAAAGGAAATGTTTGTAGTTTTGTGACTCTTGAGCCTCTAACAGCTAAGTGAGGAAATTACTGTTGTAAATATATAACTGTCATAATTACAGTGGATTTACATATGAATTTGCTGGAGTGAAGCAATGCACTTTTTCACAGAGTTTCGTAGGGAGCTCCGCACATAGCATGCAGACAAAAATATTTGTGGCCACGAATTAAGATTTCCTTCCTCCATTTTATAAATTTGCAAAATCCTTTTGGTTCAGTTGTGACCATGAATTAAGAATTCATTCCCACGACGTTGTAGCTACTATTTCGTAAAACGAATTAGTTAAATGTGGCTATCATTTACTAAAACAAGGTAACGATTTCTTAATTCATGGCAACAATTTAACTAAAATGGTAGCATTTTGGGGGCATGAGAATAATACCTTTTGAAAATGGGTTTCAAAGTGTACGTTTTTGAAAACAATACCATTATCGTTTCCATGTAAACTACGAAATTGGTTTTAGTAAAACAATGGAACAAATGAATAAGTTGTGGGAACGAATTCTTACTTCGTGGCCACAATAAATATATTTTTTGTCCATATGTCATATGTTGGGCGCCGTAGGATATAAATAGAACCACATGCCAAAATCAAGCCCCAGTAAGGTTTAGTTTTAGTATATTAAAGCAACTGTATGTAGTTTTGTATATTTTGAGCCCCCTACAGTTAAGTGAGGAAATTACTCATAAATATATCACTGTTGTAATTACAGTGGATGGCTGTACATGTGCATTTGTTACTGTGGTAAAGCAATTCACACTGCTTTAATAAATATTAATAAATTTTAAAATATAATAAATATATTCTTGACGGTACGTCATGTGCGGAGCTCCACAGGATACAAATAAAGCCACATACCAAAATCAAGCCCCAGCCCCAGAACTCCTATTCCTTACATCCAGATGTTCATTAATGAAATACATTGATGTTCTCCTTATGTAGCATATGTGCTGTGATAAAGAAAATTTTATAGGCTACGTATTATGGTTCAATGACTTGGTAAATTCATTCAAGGCCATCAAAGTCAGTTCAAATCAAGAGAGAAAATAAATCTAACACAGGCGGCCCATGTTATCCCGTCTCTGGAGAGCTGAAGTAATCCAGTGAGATTTGGTCATGTTTTACTGTACAGATCTGAACAGCTTAATCTAGCACTAATGAGAACCACACAGGCCTCGCTCTTTGGGTGGACAGGTACCGCAGCGCGTCGGCCTCAAATCACACGGTAATTTGTCATGTCCTTCCGCCGTGTGGGAGAACAGGCTCCGTGACAGCGCGACGCTGAGGGAAACGCACACGCACGTTTCCTTAACCTCAAACACAAGTCCATTTCCTCCAACTGTGCATTTGTAAGCCAAATAAATGAAGACTTATCTGTAGTGTGCTATTTCATCTGATACGCCTGTAGATCTTCATTTAGGAAGTTCTTGGAAGGTTCTCGGGGTTCTGCAAATTGTTATCAGAAGAGTGAATTAAGGTCCTATGAAATGTTTGAAACCGATCCAAACCACACAGAAACTGGAAAATCAGTGTCTAAGCAGTTTGTCTATTTGCAAATTGACTTTACAGAAAGCAAAAGTGACTGATTACACTGCAATCAGTAATTGTCTCGTTTTCTAATGAAAAAAATACAAATAATTTAAACAATATCGAAAACAAAATTGCATAAGTTAAAAACACTTAATTTCAGAGAATATATAAAAAATTAATTAGTTCATTAGCATTCATTTAGTTAGATTTATGCTTATAATGTAAAAAAAAAAAACTATTTTTGCTAAGAAAATTTATCTTTAATAGCATTTTTTTTCTTAAAATTATTTAGAATTTAAAAAAAAATTATAAATATATTGGCCATAAAATAAATATTGAGTAAGTATATTTTCAGAAATAAATGTGGAATTTTTATATAAAAATACTGATATATTCTTGCACTAATGACATCAGACTACCAAATAATTTATTATATAATGGTTTAAGCAGACATGTTGGCAATGAAGAAGTCTGAACCAGGTCGGTCCAGTTTGAGAATATCTCTTACCTTGATTGTTGATGTGGAGTGTATGTTACATATCCCTTCCTGAAGAGATTTCATTAATGTTTAGTTCTTTTAAATGTCTTTTACAGAAACTGAAAGCTGATATAATTCAAATAAAACCTCTGTCTTACACAGATGAACTCTACAAGATCAGGATGAAACACAAATGAATCCATAGTAATGAATAATTAGGATCAAACTGGGAATAGTTCATAGATCATCTACCTTTTCATAACAAAATATGAGGGCTTGTTAATTGGCCAAGATGTTTAACAAATTACTGTGGTATTCTAGGTTGCTAAAAGAGGCCTATGATGGTCTCTATGGCTCAAATCCCTTTATTAATGTATTTCTATGGCATTTTCAACCTTTTTTTAATCTGCCAGGCTGCTATGCCAGCAAAACAACATAAAAATTGACTAGCTTGTAAATAAAAGAGCAATCACCGTTTTCTGGTTTGGGCCAAGCTGTCAAAAGTGATTAGAGGCTACATTAACAGGAAGAGTCCTGAAAGACAAATGTCTCAGAGTAGGACAAAAAGTTCACAACGCCTCTATCAAAGATCCCTCACGTCTGACAGCGACATTCATAATGGGCCGTCCATAACTGTAAACAGATCTGGAATGTACCAAGATCCATCATGACTCAGGGAAAACTGTTTCCTTAACCCTGGGATGGAGTGAAGAGTCACAGTGCTGCTGTGGGCCTATTGAAAACAGGCCCTTCAGAAGAACAAGATGGAGAAAGATGGAAATGGGAGAGAAAGGTGAGACCTTTGATTCATATGCAGGCTTGGGCAAAAGCTTTATTGATGTGATTTTAATGGGATGATTTGTCAACCACCGTTATAGCTGCTCTGGTTTTTCACTGCTATGAAAATTTCTATGGCCATACAGGGTTCATTCATTAGTCATAGTATAATTTCTTTGCTGGTCTGAGCATTTTTGTCTTAAAATTTATTCATTGGTTACATCATGTCCATTAACTTTTATTTAAGATTGATTAGTTTGAGTTTTGGCTTCATGACTGCTGTGCTGCTCTCAGTTTATCTTGATTTTTTTAAAATACACTCTTAAAAATAAAGATTCCTAAAGGGTTTATGCCCCATTTTTGGTTACCTAAAGAATCTTTAAGTGGGAAGTACTTTAAATAACATTTTTTAATTAGTCTAAAGAACATTTTAATAATCTAAATAACATTTTTCCACTATGAAGAACCTTTTGTGTAATGGAAACGGTCCATGGATGTTAAAAGTTATTTTTTGTTATCAACAATTTTTTATTTTTTATTTTTCACACACAACACAACATAATATCCAAAATACAACAAAACAAAACAACAGACACATACTCAACATCTCAAGGTCCAATCAAAAGGGAGGGGGAGAGGGAAGGACAACAAGAACACAAAAGTCACTCCTTTAGGATGTTAAAAGTTATTCATGGAACCAGGCCCGGCTCCACGGGGGGCCAGGCCCACCAATCAGAAGCTTGGCCCACCCTGGCCCCACACATAACAGCCAATCACAAAATTGTTGTGATATTCAATTGAGGTTCATATATTTTTTCGTTTTCGTTTTCTTACCGCCCACACCCACATATGTACTAATACTGTATTTTCGTGCATCAGGGAGCTGCTATCAATATGCGCGGAATTGAAATACTTTTGAATGAGTGCTCGCGCCTTTCACTTTCGATTTGGCGATCATGCGTGCAGTGCTCTGTGTAAAGGGAGAACATCTTACAAGATCAGATATTTGTCAATGAGCTAAGAATCTGTTGATGCATGTCTGTCAGTCTCAGTGGTGTAGTGCAGGGTATATTCAGGTATATGGCGTATCAGTCGGCTTTGCGTATACCTACTTCTAAATACCCTCTGATGCGCATTCAGTAGTGTCTCGCATTAGCCAAAATCATGACAGTCCACCACATGAGTTGCTAATCAAATCGTCTGTGAATAAATGCAAATATTCCCTAAAAACACCCAGTGATGCGGTCAGGACGCGCCACCGGCTTCCCTTTAAATATGATTGATGATTGCGCCCGCGCCTGCTTTGTCCCGAGAGTGACAGAGATGCTGCCTCTTCAACTACAACTTCGAATGAAGATGTCAGCCAAAGTGAGCACTCTTTAATAACAGGACCAGTGCTCGAAATGTGCCGGACACTCCGGTACGCATTACCGGCACTTTTATATTTTAATCTTTACCGCTCAGAGTCAGAGCATAAGTATCAGGGTAATTAGAAATTATACTATAAAAATCAAACTACCCAGGAGGGGGCACCGTGAATTAGCCTACCTCTCATCTAGACAAATCATGTGAATGCAAGCAGAGTCGGTCTGGGGCGTGAGAGCATGTCACAGGAGGCATGCAAAGTGGCAAAATAATAATTAATTATTGATTTCTAATTTAAATCAGAACATTATAATATGAAAAGAAAAATCAAAAGGACCCGGTTTTTGCGATCAGATATTTTTTAAACCGGTAAACTCCTGTAAACTTTTCGGTCCAAGGATCCAGTAAACGAACGCGTTCAAACAGTAAGTTTAAAACGGCTCTAATACAGAGAAAAACCGACTGATTTCATCAGAGATTGTGGAGAGTCATTTCAGCTTGTATTTGGCTTAAAAGCACGAGTGTTTTATAATGGATTTTTTGCACTATACAGGTGCATCTCAATAAATTAGAATGTCGTGAAAAAGTTTTTTCTTGCAAGTTATTTCAAAAAGTGAAACTTTCATATATTTTAGATTCATTGCATGTAAAGTAAAACATTTCAAAAGTTTTTTTTGTTTTAATTTTGATGATTAGAGCTTACAGCTCATGAAAGTCAAAAATCAGTATCTCCAAAATATTAGAATATTTACATTTGAGTTTCAATTAATGACCATTAGTATAAATTCCGGGTATCTCTTGTTCTTTGAAACCACAATAATGGAGAAGCCTGCTGACTTGGCAATGATCCAGAAGATGAACATTGACGCCCTCCACAAAGAGGGTAAGTCACAGAGGGTCATTACTGAAAGGTGTGGCTGTTTACAGAGTGCTGTATCAAAGCATATTAAATGCAAAGTTGACTGGAAGGAAGAATTTGGGTAGGGAAAGGTGCACAAGCAACAGGGATGACTGCAAGCTTGAGAATACTGTCAAGCAAAGCTGATTCAAACACTTGCGAGAGCTTTACAAGGAGTGGAGTGAAGTTGGAGTCAGTGCATCAAGAGTCACCACGCTCAGACGTCTTCAGGAAAAGGGCTACCAAGCCACTTCTGAACCAGAGACATCGTCAGAAGCGTCTTACCTGGGCTGTGGAGAAAAAGAACTCAGTGGTCCAAAGTCCTCTTTTCAGATGAAAGTAAATTTTGCATTTCATTTGGAAACAAGGTCCCAGAGCCTGGAGGAAGAGTGGAGAGGCACAGATTCCATGTTGCTTGAAGTCCAGTGTGAAGTTTCCACAGTCAGTGATGATTTGGGTTGCCATGTCATCTGCTGGTGTTGGTCCACTGTGTTTTCTGAACTCCACAGTCAACGCAGCCATCTACCAGGAAATTTTAGAGCACTTCATGCTTCCTTCTGCTGACAAGCTTTATGGAGATGCTGATTTCCTTTTCCAGCAGGACTTGGCACCTGCCCACACTGCCAAAGGTACCAAAAGCTGGTTTAATGACAATGGTGTTACTGTGCTTGATTGGCCAGCAAACTCGCCTGACCTGAACCCCATAGAGAATCTATGGGGTATTGTCAAGAGGAAGATGAGAGACCCCAGACCCAACAATTCAGATGACCTGAAGGCCGCTATCAAAGCAACCTGGGCTTCCATACCACCTCAGCAGTGCCACAAACTGATCACCTCCATGCCACGCCGAATTGAGGCAGTAATTAAAGCAAAAGGAGCCCCTACCAAGTATTGAGTACATATACAGTAAATGAACATACTTTCCAGAAGGACAACAATTCACTAAAAATGTTTTTTTTATTGGTCTTATGAAGTATTCTAATTTGTTGAGATAGTGAATTGGAGGGTTTTTGTTAAATGTGAGCCTTGATAACACCATGTTGAGCAACTATAGACCAATATCAAATCTTCCTTTCATAGGTAAGATTATTGAAAATATAGGTTTTAATCAGCTGAACAACTACTTAAACTCAAATGGATACCTGGATAATTTTCAATCTGGTTTCCGTGTGCATCACAGCACAGAGACAGCACTCATTAAGATAATAAATGATATTCGCTTTAATTCTGATTCTGGCAAAATATCAGTGCTGGTACTACTAGATCTTAGTGCTGCGTTTGACACCGTCGATCATAACATACTTCTAGAGAGACTGGAAAACTGGGTTGGGCTTTTTGGGATGGCACTCAAATGGTTCAGGTCATACTTAGAAGGGAGAGGTTATTATGTGAGTATAGGAGAGCATAAGTCTAAGTGGACGTCCATGACATGTGGAGTCCCACAAGGCTCAATTCTTGCATCGCTCTTGTTTAGCCTGTATATGCTCCCACTAAGTCAGAAATGAGGAAGAACCAAATTGCCTATCACAGCTATGCTGATGATACCCAGTTCTACCTAGCCTTATCTCCAAATGACTATAGCCCCATTGACTCCCTCTGCCAATGCATTGATGAAATTAACAGTTGGATGTGCCAAAACTTTCTTCAGTTAAACAAGGAAAAAACTGAAGTCATTGCATTTGGAAACAAAGATAAAGTTCTCAATGTGAATGCATACCTTGACTCTAGGGGTCAAACAACTAAAAATCAAGTCAGAAATCTTGGGGTGATTCTGGAGACAGACCTTAGTTTTAGTAGTCATGTCAAAGCAGTAACTAAATCAGCATACTATCATCTCAAAAACATTGCAAGAATTAGATGTTTTGTTTCCAGTCATGACTTGGAGAAACTTGTTCATGCCTTTATCACCAGCAGGGTGGATTATTGTAATGGTCTCCTCACCGGCCTTCCAAAGAAGACCATTAGACAGCTGCAGCTCATCCAGAATGCTGCTGCCAGGATTCTGACTAGAACCAGAAAATCTGAGCATATCACACCAGTCCTCAGGTCCTTACACTGGCTTCCAGTTACATTTAGGATTGATTTTAAAGTACTTTTACTCGTTTATAAGTCACTCAATGGCCTAGGACCTAAATACATTGCAGATATGCTCACTGAATATAAACCTAACAGACCACTCAGATCATTAGGATCGAGTCAGTTAGAAATACCAAGGGTTCACACAAAACAAGGAGAGTCCGCTTTTAGCTATTATGCCACCCGCAGTTGGAACCAGCTTCCAGAAGAGATCAGATGTGAAAATCCAGACTCAAAACTCATCTGTTTGGCTGTGCATTTGTTGAATGAACACTGTGCTACGTCCGAACTGACTGCACTGTATTTTATGTATAATCATTTTCTATTTAACTGTTTTAAATTTCATTTTAAATCAATTTCTATATCATTTTAAAATTCCTTGTTTTTATTATTTTTAATTCCTTGTTTTTATTGCTGTGAATGACTATTTCACTTTCTTTTATGTAAAGCACTTTGAATTACCACTGTGTATGAAATGTGCTATATAAATAAACTTGCCTTGCCTTGCCTTGCCTTGCTCTCCACGCGTAATCAGTCAAATCGGACTGCAACAAGACTTGTGTTGGATGCAGGGTTGTCAAGTCCGAGTTTTTTTTTTTTCTACTGAATTTGGCTACTTTTAAACTGCTGCCGTGGGTTGATTTTTCCCCCGTGGGTTAAAGGCTTGAAATATTGAATATAGGGTCTAAATTAAATTTCACTGAAATGCTTGTATTGAAATATTTTTCATTCTACCATAAAAATATTCTGGATGTTAAGTTTTGTGATGGAGGCCTACTGGTAGGAAGCCTTTGAGTGCTTATGGAGCATAACAGCATAACAGTGACTGTAAAATACGTATTTTAGGTATGGAAATGAGTTTTGATATTTGGGACTACTTTGTGCTGCTTTTCACTGGCTATTGGGCTAGTTTTGTCACCTGGCAACCCTGTTGTAGAGTAGATGCTTTCAGTTTAGAATTGTAGTGTACATTTTCCAACTGATCTAAATTATTTTTATATTTATAAAAATATACCCCCAACTCATAACCCTGGCCCACCTGGAATATCACTTGCCTTCATCTCATATCTGGAGCCGGGCCTGCATGGAACCATTAATGCCAATAAATAACCTTTATCCTCAAGAGTTTAACCCATTTTTATGTTTATTTCAAATAATTTTGCTTAATATATTTATAAGCAGGCATATGTTTTGCATTCTTTGAAACTTAGCCTATCTTGTCAGTTTCCATCTCTTATTGCAGCTTTAAGATATAACAACAAATTTCGTGAACATGTGCTTGACAGATCCCAACGCGATTTCTTAAGAACTGAAATGTTTAAATATTTTGGTAAAGTTCAAAATATCTTCTATACAGTATCTAATAGTTTTGGAGTCCACAAAGTCTTAATTATAACTCAATAACTTAATATCACATGAGAAAGAGATCACGTCCGTGTTAATGCATCTTACCTCTTTTTATACAGCAGTTCAATAAACAAGAAGTTCAAACTTACGTTTTAGACACAACATCACCAGATACTTTGTGCTTTTTCGGTCCGCCATCGAAAATACTTCCAAACGAAGCAAACAATCACATCTCCGAGTCAGCAGTGGTGATTCATTTTAAACGAATCAGTGTTCATGAACGAATCATTCACAAACTCTATTACATTTATCGCCACCTACCGTCGAAATCTGCTAAAAATCCCCACCATTTACAACCTGATTGAACGACACAGTGGAAAGTGCTCGACTGAGGACAGAAACTAGTTGTTGTATATTGCAGAATAAATTAGGTGACTTGTTGGTGCTGAAATAATTTAATCTAAATTACACAACCATCATGTTTATGTTAGTCTAGGCTGTCAGAAACATTTCACTGCCTTGCGCAACTTTCTTGAGAATAACAGGTTTCTGATATATTGTGTTAGCTGTGGTTTGTCAAAGCAATGGGTTCATATCTGCGTCTGTTTTCTTGGCTGACCTTTGCATGGTCAAACTTGAATTATCCAGTGAAAATCCAAGACCAGAACTGAACCAATTTCTTGGCAGAACACTTTGGTTCTTGAAACAAAAATGCAAAAACCTTACTCTGGTCAGAGTTGAAAATTGCTAACTGTACAAGAGATGAAATACTAAGTCTTTCAAAACATTAAAGTTCACAGAATATACATAGTTTGTCTTTAAGTTTGGCAAGAAAGTACAAGCATGAAGGACCGAATTTCACATCGGCGTGAATGAAGTGGTAGTCAAGTCACACTGAAGTCAGCCAAAAGTCCAGTTTTCCCAGAAAACCATTTGAACGTGTATATTTTCTCAAACTCAGCAACACAGCGAAGTCGATCATAAATGGTTTCACATTGACCTAACCTTTTCAAATGCACCCAATATCATATTTACCCACATTTCTGCTTGCCAGATCTTTCTGTGTGACATCCTCTCATTGTTGAACTGTAAGAGCTTTAAAACCATGTTAAATAACACAATAAAATATTTCTTGCACATTCTGTAGTAAATATTAAGTATTATTCTCAATTCTAGGCCCGATTTAATAGACAACTTGGCCCTGTTGCTCCCTGTAAAATAGGAACAACCTGCTCTGCGTTTTGGCTTCCTATCTGCGATTAAAGGAAGTTATTTTTGGAGGCTGAATAAGCAAAGCTTTCAATGATAGCAGATGAGATATATGGCCGACTGGGTCGTTCAGCCCAGGCTGTGTCAGAGACATCAGGAGCCTCTTTTGGTCCTGCAGGAGCAATAACCACAGTAGCAAATGAACCGATCCAGGTTCCTCTAGTTCTGTCTAGGGAGCACATCATTCTATTACAAGCAGATACCTTTTTTAAGCATTGAGAGAAGGTTCAATGAAGACAGAGGGTAGGTCTGTGAGACCCGTCTGACATTCATAAGGACCACACAGGTGAAAGGTCATGGGACACGGTTTGGGTGGCATGATGGAATGCTCTCCAAACAGCGCCCCTGGGGTACCATGAGGACATTGAGAAGCAGCAATGGGAACAGTTTCATGCATCATTTTGGGTAGCGTGAAAACATTTATACATAAAAGTGTTCAGTGGTGAGTCCATCCTGCTGAAACATCCATCTTAATTTTGTAGATGTGTTTTAAAACATGTAAGCTGGTTTCTAGCGGTTCTAAATAGAGCAATGCAGTGATGACGTATTTTTGTAGGCCAATCCAGAAGTTAGGATCACCTCCTAAATGAAAAACACAAAAAGTACTGTTATTAGCTGGTCGACCAGCCACCATGTTCAAAACCTCACTATGTTCTACCAGCTTGGACTAATTAATGAGATAATGACTAGCTTGAAATAGCATTATTAATTAATTATTTTATTAATGGCAAAATAACCTTATAAAATTCATACACTACATGGTTGAGTGCATAAGTACATAGTGTATAAGTGCAGTGTAGTGTGTCATTTGGGATGTAGTTAATGACCAACCTGAATTAACTGAGCTAATGACCAGCTTAGACAGCTAATGAGCTAATGACCAGCCTGGACTAGCTAATGAGTTAATGGTCAGCTTGAATTAGCTAATGACCAGCTTGAACTAGCTAATGAGTTAATAACCGGCTTGAACCAACCAGTGAGTTCATGTCCAACATGAACTAGCAAATGGGTTTATGACCAGCTTGAACTAACTGATGTGTTATTGACCAGTTTGAGTTACTGAGGGGGGGGGCACAGTAACTCGTTTGTGGGGGCACGGCCCGCGAATGCCCCTCCTTGGCGCCGGCCCTGGGTGTAACAGAAAGTTGTGGCTAATGTCATTGGGTTCTTTGGGACTGATGCTGTGTGACTGCATTGGTCTCTATGTTCGCAGAACCGCTTGGCATGGTTTCATCACCATCCTGGGACCATAAACAGAAGGCTGTGTCAAAGAGACAGAGAGCTCAGACCTCTGGACATTTATCTTCAACTTTGACCAGTCACATCAGAGTCAACGGCCCACCGGGTACCACTGGCACTCCCGTAACAAAGACACAAACCTCTCTATGACCATACACAGTCATATCCAGCTACAGTAAATCATGTTGATGAATTAAGTAGATGACAAGATTGCATGGAAAACTCACAAGGCTTCAGTTAAATATGATATATTTTATGCCAGAACATGATCACCAGTTTGATAGCCATCATACTCTTTTATATATAGCTATCATAAATTTTGCCATAATTATAGTATTTAGATGAAAATGACATGATCTTAATCTGCACCATAATAACCAATATTTGGCATTATCATTGATATACTTGGATTATATCCGAACATGTTCAAATACAAAGTTAGCTCCTGAATGTTTGTTTTGAGTTATATCACTCCTAATAGTTACAGTACTGTTCTTTATGTTATAAGATCACATTTGCATAAGAAAGTGTTATCAATCTTACCTGTGTGAGTGGCGGCTGTTTTGATAATGTCAGTATGGCTAGAGCTAATGGTTAGTAATGTAATCTAGGTTACTAATTTTAGGCAATGTATTCTGACTATTTTAGATTACTTTTTATCAAACTTGTTTTAAATTTACCATTAAATGTAACATGTTGATATAAAAAGCAAAGAGAAAGAAAATATAGTAAATTTTTATATCAACATCATAAAATGCAATTAACCTTACATTAGTTAGAGCTGACAGTGACTGAATAGTGAATAAATGTGAGTGAATAGTGAATAGTTGATAAAAGCTAATAAAGTTATGTAAAGTTATTTGCACAACATTTGTGAATATCAAAGCTCAAATAGTCAAAGCTAATGGTATGACACAGTAGGATTTTTAGAAAGGAAATTTTAAAAGAGAAACAAGATGATTTAGGGAGAATCAATAAATTGTCTCATTTACTGTAATTCTGTGAATAATGTAATCATGTAATCCATAAAACCGTAACTGTAACCCAATTATGAGCATTTTAAAATGTAATATTATACTCTAATTTCAAGTACCTTTTTTTGGAATCTGATTACATAATTCAGATTAGATGTAATCGATTACTTCCCAGTTCTGATGATATATAACTGAATATGACTAACAATGATAAATATATATAAATATATATGCCTTGGAAAACTTATGTAAGACATCACAAAGCAACTGTGAATCTAAAAACACATAAAATCTGTACTGTTAATATTTAAATTACATAATGAGATATTTCTTTGAGGGAAAATAGGGATTTAGCATTAGGACTATTTATTCCTCTGGATCTTAAAAAAGTATTTCTTCAAAATAATGTAGGCTGATGGTCTACCAATAAAGTAATGCACATTAAGGTCCTAATCATAATAAACAATGATATTTTTAATGAAAGAAAAATAGGTAAATTGTGATTTGTGATTTAATTTTGTCTTTAATGCATAGCAAATTTTTAAAGTGGTTCTCATAGTTGTTATGGGAATTTTGGACGTCATATATTGAAGCATGTCAAAAATGGCCACATACTGTAGCTGAGGATAGTTGCCCAGGGTCAGTCTACAGTAGAGAGGTCAAATGACTTGACTTTGGACTCTAGAGAGATGGACGCCAATGGATATTAGCTAGAGACCTGAGATTCTGTTCTGGACATCAAATAGCTGTAAACATGGGAAAAACATGCTTTCTCCTCTAGGAAAATCTTCCTTGACCCCCCATCAGTCAGACCACAGACGACCCAATGGGAATGAGAGGAGAGGGACACTGAGCGCTGAACCCAAACAGAGGAATACAGTGGGATGCGGCAGTTTTGACCATAGGAGTATCAGATTTGTAAGTCCTATTTGAAGATATTCTGTCCAAAATATATATTATGGCCTGTTCTGGAGAATATATATATTGAAGATATTGTATATATCTTGAAAAAAAGTATATAATCCTCAATTAAAAAAAAAAAAAAAGTAAAGTAAGTAACAACAAAACAAAAACAAACATTAAACAAAAATGAAATAAAACCACAAAACAAAGAAAACATTCAAACAAAAACAAACAGCAATACAAAGTAAACAATAAAAAATTAAACAATACAATAAAAAAGCAAACAACAAGACAAAGAAACACAAACAAACATTAAACAAAAACTAAACAAACCCATAAAACAAAGAAAACATTAAAACAAAAACAAAGCAAACAACACAAAAAACAAAGCAAACTATAAAAAAGAAACAAAAACAAAAAGGAAAACAAAAACCCACCAAAAAATAAATCAATAACAAAATAACAAATAAATAAATAAGCAACCTTACTTGATTTTTTTAATAACAAAATTATTACCATTTCATTCAATACTGGTTGGAAATCATGATATATTATTTATAATCATTCTTAAATTTAGAGAAATTATTAAAAAATAATTGTAAAAATGTACAATATAAAAACTTAAGCTTAAATTGGTAATTATCAAAAAAAAATACTTAATACAAAAAAAACCCTCAAAACAGTACAAAACTGCTGAATCATAGCAACAGATTTCTGTATTTTTTTCTAAACTGTGTCTGATCAAGGACATCTCAATTTCACCACTACTTTTGTTGGCTTAATCTGCAAATTCAGGAGAAGCTTTCTGAAAATCAATTTTTCTTTCTAATGATGCTCTGGGGGACTAATTTTGGTTACTTGGAATGCGTTTTGTTTATTAGTATCCTGTCAGGTTCTGCCCAAAAAAATACTCTAAAATTCTCCAAAGTTTACACTATTTGCATTGACTTAAATTATCTCTTAACAGGCATTTAACCTTTAACATAAAATAAAGCCATCCGTTTATGACCGCATGATTGTTTGCACCATTCTAAAAAGTAGAAATGTGTTTAAATCATCTGTTCAATAGCACAAATGCGATTCTTCCTAGAGAAGTTATGAGTATTCCAGATGTGAGCTCGTTTTAAGTATTCACCAAGGACGTGTCACATTAAATTAACTGCTGGTGGTAAGTCTCGGGGCTTATTTTAATTGAGATGAAATGTCCTTTTATTGTGAACAGAAAGACTTGTTTATTTTAGAGGCGAGGTGGTATTGAAAAGCCCTTTTCAGCTATACAGGAATAAATTTAACAGGGGTGCATGCAAGTTCATAGGAAACGAAAGGAATCGAACAGAGTATTTACACTCAAAACAATATGAATATATATATATATATAAATGCGTTTTCAGCAGGATATATTGCATGGCTTACATTAAACAATGTAAAACAGCAAATAAATCAGATGTGTTAAGGTTCACTTGTCACTAGTTCACCAGAACAATCGCCAAAACAAGCTTCAGTTCTCAATAGTGAAAAGAAACTAGTGATGACATGATGTGACATGAAAAAATGTGTTGTGCAGAAATGCAAGAATAAAATTCAGTGCTCAAATGCATAAGTTATATTTATACTACACTTCTGTTCTAAAACCTAGTGAGCTGCCTACCTGGTACTTACTACAGACAGCATTTTTTAAAAGATACATTATGTTTCCTTTTAACCCCTGAAAATCCTTTACCAAACCTAGTGTCCCAGGTTAAAAAGGGGAGCAGCCTTTTAAAAATTACTTGTAAATCTCTCATTACTTCATATTATCACCACATCTGTATTCAATCTTTCTTTCAGCTTCCAAAAAGAAACACAAAACCTATATGCTAATTGAAAGAAAGCAAGTTGATAAAAGACTGAATCCAAGAATCGGTGATAATATAGCATAATAAGATATTTACAAGCTATTTGTTGTAGGTCAGTCATTTCCAAGAACACCACGAGTGTAACAAGTTGGGGGGAAATCCTTAAAAAGTACAAAAAGTAGCCAATTTTTTTAAGCAAGTTTGAATTTTTGGGGGGTTATGGGGGGGTCCAATGCAATAACATTAACTAGCATTTTTGGGGAAAAGAAAATCCTCTCTGGGTCAAAATGACTGGACATGAGGGTTAAGATATCTCGTTTTGACCAAATTTTAAGACAGAATTAGATGGTTGTATCATGTAATTCTGAGGGAAAAGTCAGAACTGCGAGGTTGTATCATGCAATTCTGAGGGAAAAGTCAGAACTACGAGGTTGTATCATGTAATTCTGAGGGAAAAGTCAGAACTGCAAGGTTGTATCATGTAATTCTGAGGGAAAAGTCAGAACTACGAGGTTGTATCATGTAATTCTGAGGGAAAAGTCAGAACTGCGAGGTTGTATCATGCAATTCTGTCAGAACTGTGAGGTTGTATCACGTAATTCTGAGGGAAAAGTCAGAACTGCGAGGTTGTATCATGCAATTCTGAGGGAAAAGTCAGAACTGCAAGGTTGTATCATGTAATTCTGAGGGAAAAGTCAGAACTGCGAGGTTGTATCATGTAATTCTGAGGGAAAAGTCAGAACTGCGAGGTTGTATCATGCAATTCTGAGGGAAAAGTCAGAACTGCAAGGTTGTATCATGCAATTCTGTCAGAACTATGAGGTTGTATCACGTAATTCTGAGGGAAAAGTCAGAACTGCGAGGTTGTATCATGCAATTCTGAGGGAAAAGTCAGAACTGCAAGGTTGTATCATGTAATTCTGAGGGAAAAGTCAGAACTGCGAGGTTGTATCATGCAATTCTGTCAGAACTATGAAGTTGTATCACGTAATTCTGAGGGAAAAGTCAGAACTGCGAGGTTGTATCATGCTGAGGGAAAATCAGAACTCGAGGTTGTATCATGTAATTCTGAGGGAAAAGTCAGAACTACGAGGTTGTATCATGTAATTCTGAGGGAAAAGTCAGAACTGCGAGGTTGTATCATGCAATTCTGAGGGAAAAGTCAGAACTGCAAGGTTGTATCATGTAATTCTGAGGGAAAGTCAGAACTGCGAGGTTGTATCATGCAATTCTGAGGGAAAAGTCAGAACTGCGAGGTTGAAGTTGAGGGAAAAGTCAGAATCGAGGTTGTATCATAATTCTGAGGGAAAAGTCAGAACTGCAAGGTTGAGGGAAAAGTCAGAATCAAGGTTGTATGTAATTCTGAGGAAAAGAAACTGCGAGTCAGAACTGAGGGAAAAGTGCGAGGTTGTAATTCTGAGGGAAGATCAGAATGCAGGTTGTATTGCAATTCTGAGAAAAGTCAGACTGTGAGGTTGTATCAGTAATTCTGAGGGAAGAGTCAGAACTGCGAGGTTGTATCATGTAATTCTGAGAAAAAAGTGAGGACACGAACTCACGAGAACATTCAGATAAAAAGTTTCAATTACCTTTTTTTAATTCAGTGCGAGGTTGGAGTATCTAATAAGAGCATTTTTAATCAGTCACTTATGTTCCAGTTGCCTTTGAAGGTGCTTCCTGTGTAGGCAGTAGGCAGCACACCGTGTTTTTTCACAGAGCGCATCAATGCTAACTCAAAAACAGGACTGTGATGTCTGCCTGAATTGTTCTGAAATAATGTTACGTACCAAAGCCTGTTACATGCAAATATTTGACCCGCCGGGTTATAAACTGACACTGTGAAGGGATGAATTTCATTACAGGTCCATATGTTTCATATACAAACCCTGTTCGTCCCACTACAACAACAGTGGGCTAACAAAGAGGCCTTTATCTGCTGAGTTATTGAATAGATAATTTGAAATCAAATTCAGGATAAAGGTTTGCGTAAACATTATTGATGGTGTATATTACACTGAAAAAAGCGGTGCTACTCTCAGTTTATAAATTTGTCCTTAACTGAACCGATCTACAGCCATACAGTGGAGTATGTTAGGACAGTGTAGAACTATTGGGAGGATTGTTTTGCTTGCATTTGTGTTGTGGGTGAAAAGGGAGGTTCTGATTCCTGTTTGACTTGTCGAAGGCCAGGCAAGATGTTTATTAGTCTAACAGTTGGGCGTCAGTCTCTCAGGGTGGGGTGCACTTGTTCGATACAGTTTTATTTACTATAAACTTTGGCACTTTCACTGCTATCAGCACAATGGTACCAAACAAAAAAAAAATGTGAGTATTGCTTGGCTGCGCAAAACTCACAACCCTCATTATAACACATTCTGGGTGGTTGAGAGGGTGTTGCTGTGCAGTTATTAGGGTGAAATCCAATCAAGTCTGATCACTGAGAACAGAGTTTTTCACACTGTGGGGCCACAAATGTTCAGAGTAGAACAAAACAAAACAAAAAACAAAGCAAACAATAAAACAAGGCAAACAAAAACAACGAAAAACAAAACAAACAACAAAACAAAAAAAGAAAAACAAAGCAAACAAAAAATGAAACAAAACAATAAAACTGAGCAAACAACAAATAAGCAAACAATTAAACAAGGCAAACAACCCCCCCAAAAAGCCCACAATAAAACAAAAAAAGAAAACAATAAAACAAAGAAAACAACAAAACAAAAACTAAATAGCAAACAATGAAATAAAGCAAACAGAAAATGAAACAAAACAATAAAAAATACAATCAACAAAAAAGCAAACAGCAACAACAAAACAGCAAAAACAACAAAAAACAAAAGCAATAAAACAAAGCATACAGAAAATGAAACAAAACAATAAACAAAAGGAAACAAAACAAAATCTAAGCAAACAAACAAAGCAAACAAAACAAAAATAAACAAATATGAAACAAAACAAAATTACCAAACTTATTTCATTAAGAATGTATAATATTTCCATTCAATTTACTGGTTGTAAATCACAAGATTCGTTGAAATTAATGAAAATGCATGATTTTTATAGAAATAATGAGATGTTTTTATTTAACAAAATTGTCAACTTAATAGATAACATTTTCCTAAAAGTATTTGACAATTTTAATAATTTAATAATTATATATTATATAAATATTATTATTATTATTTATAATATTATTTGCAATATTGTAAGTAAAAATGGGTATAACAGAGCATAAAACACCACTAATAACTCCAGTATGTGCATGTAAAACATGTCTTAGGGATGTAGAATACCTCTATAAAATAATCCAGGCTTTCCTGAAGCACTACTGCACTAACAGCCATTTCAAAGTTTATTTTCAGGAGTCTATAGCTCCGCAGATGGAAACCCTGCTTACCTTTCCACTACCCAAAAATCAGAGATGCCCTTGGGGCAACCATTATGCAAACCAAAGAGTGTGACCCAAGATCCTCAGCGGTCAGCGGAGGAGCTGGTAAAGACGCCCTAGAGCAGCGGAGTCGAACTTCATCCACACATGTGCGCAGAACAGATCCAGCTGGAGGTGAGTGAGGGGGGTTTGGTTAAAAACACTTTGTAGGTGTTAACATAATAAACCAGGGCTTATTCTGAGAATAAATGGCAACTGATGTTGTTTAAGAGACTCACTGAAGGCCTGTGGGCTTCAAAGTCTCCACGCGGCAGCTGAGTAAATACGACGAAGGAAACCAGGGGTCAAAAAACAGGGGAACAAGATGGAGGCATGATGAGAAAGATGGTAAATGCAAATGTGGACTTATCTATATGAATTACCAGGAATAAAAGCATTTAGTAAGATCAAAAGAGTCTGAAAGCATAATTTATCGTAACTGCAGGTAAAAGGACACCAAATTAGTGAAAATGTCCAGATATGAAGGCTAACGACAGTTTTAAGTGCCATGAGAGACAAAAACCAGCCGTGGCCCTTAAAACACAATCAGCAGTTAAAACAGTGATGATTACTGAAATAATACTTCTGCATATGACCCATCACATTCCTAAAAGAACATCTGTATATCAGTGAGAAACTCCATTTTGTCTTTTTAGCGCTGCTTGAGTGAGCCAGAACAAAAGCCAGAACAAATACTTCAGAGTTTTAACATGCTTCACTAGTCACATACTGTCAGCGCTGCCAATGATGTAAATGTTGCGCTAATTCGCCAAATTCAACATAAAACGAAGCCCTGGGGTCTAAATCAAATAAACCCTCATGTGGAGAGAGACCTCACAGTAGATAATCTGGCCAGTATATCTCATGATGTAAAGGATTCAAGCAAAATTACTTGTAGTTCTGGTCTATTTGGGTTTATAAATGGGAACTGAAGAACCGAAGGGCAATCTTGTTGCAGAACGATCAATAAAACCTCACTTATGCTTGAACTATTACACAAATCCTGGCCAAATTGTTGTCCTAAAAAAAAAGCTTTTTAAATCAGTCAGAGGCACTATCGTAGAGAAAAACAAATGCAATGTTTTAATGCATTAAAAAATATGTTACATGTATTGTTATATGCATATTTTCAGTTATATATTTTAAATGTTTAGTTTTATGCATATGTGCAACATCTGAGCAATAAAATGTTTCTATGGGTCAATCAATCTAGATTTCTTCACTATGTCTTGAAGGCCATGAAAAGCAACTCATGCAGGCCTGCATTTGATGTCTCTGGCTGCCCATAAGAATCAAGAGCTGTTTACCTGCATCAGTGTTTACCAGGGAAAGTCCTCTCTCTCCCCAGAGACTCACTTTTCAGTGAGATTGGGAAGGAGGTATCCACATGGGTTTTGAGCACAATGAGCTATTGGGTGTGTAGTGTGTGAGTGGTTTGTGTGTGTACCCCCTAACGAGGCCAGTGCCGCCAACCTAGAATCTCCGGAAGCATTTGCGACTGCAGCGCAGTGACAGCAGGAGACAGGAAGAGCCACAAATACAGGAACACACAGTGTACCAGAGACAGAGAGCAGACACGGGGAGTAATGAGAGGAGAATCACACGTCCACTAATCAGAGCGAGGGGGAATTTGGGACCGAGGGAGGGATGCTGTAAAAAGATATTTCTGGTAAGAACAGAATCGAGTCATGGCATAGTGGTAGTGCAGGTGCACTATTGAAACCCATCGGTTTCAATCTGGTCTGCATCACATAACAACCCAATTCCTTGCTCCTACTCATATAATCCCACTCTTTGGATGATTTTTACCTGGCAAGATGTTATTTAAAGGGTATTTAAGGAGGGGCCATATGTTGATAACAGAATATTATAATGCCACTAAGGAACCACTTAGAAACTAACAAAAACCACCTGCCAGCACTTTTTAAGAAAATGCAAAAATGTAATATTATATTCATGCACTCTTATATTAAATAAAAAATAAAAATAATTACATTTTATATTTAATGTTAAATATCATATTGTTATATATTATATTGCATAATATTCATATATTTAACATAAAATATTAAATTAAATTTTCAGAGACCCAAAAATGAAAAATTACAATAAGACCTGTGGCTTTACCTACCAAGGTTATTATAGTTAACTAAAACCATTAAACTATTAAAAACATTTTTGTTAACCGAAATTAAGCTGGAATGAAATGCTGCAACTAACTGAAATAATTTTACTTTAAGTTAAAGCAGTAAAATTAGCTTAAAAAAAAAAAAAAAAATTACTAAAACTAAAATAAAAAATGTATATAAATAGTAATTAATATTTTAAAAAATAACCTAAATTAAAATTAATACTGAAAATATACAAAATAAAAGCTAATTCAAAATATTTTTAAAAATCTAATAGTATATAAATGCCAAACACATGACAGCACACACCCTTATAGATGATGATAAACATGCTTACATGCTTACATGCTTACTCATGTTCAGCAACCATTCTTTGCACAGAAATGTCAGTCAGACTCAGCACACAAATATGTGCATTCAAACCTGAACACACATTCACTGCTCTTTTGAGAACCGTGTTTAGCAGCAGTTGTGCATTACTGGCAACACAATCAGTGGACCACACAATGGATCGGTGTCATAATTTATGTTTGAGTCTACAGACAGACCATCTATGAATAAACAATTGTTTCCACTGCTGTATATTGTGCTAACGGTATGTGTAGCAGGAATCCCCCAGGGCTTTGTCCTCGGTCCCATACAGTTCTTGTAATGGTCTATAACTGGCCCTCTGTGGCTCGTTTATGCGCAGGGAAGCCGGATCACCTACTCCCTGAGACCTGCTATCTGAAATCAGCCGCCAAACACAACACAACAAATCAACTTTATCACTATAAACCATGTTCACGTCAGATTACAGACTTTGGGAAACAGATCGGGGGAGTCAAGGAATGGGGTAACAGGAACCATGTAAATTGCAAGAGAGGTATTGTCATATGTATGTGTGTGTGTGTGTGCACATGTGTGTACAGAACAATCCGAGCCAGGCTGGGTGTATTCACTATGAACCCCCTGCTGGGACAGAGGCCTGGGCTGGAGCTATTCAGACATACAGTTCGATCCCTTTATCCGGCCTTGAGAACAGACCTGTGGTCATCATACATCTGGTGATCTGCAAGTTTAAAAGTATAGTTGGGCGAAAAAAGAAATGTCTGTCCTCATTTTCCCACTATTGTGTCTTTCTAACTTTCTTTTTTCCATCATACAAAAAGGAGATATTTGGCAGAATATCCTAATGCGTCATGCCTGGTTTGACATTTAACAATTAACAAAACTTTTTAATAGAATGTATTAATCTTAGGTTAATCTATAATTCACATTTATTTTCTGCATATGCTACTATATTTTTATAACAATTAAAAGTTAACATTATCAAATGGTTTACATTATTTAGAGTTTCATTATGGTTTCAATGCTTTGAGAAAATAATATATTTATAATGGATTTACAAAAATTCAGTTTAAAAAACTGTTCATTATTTGTTCATAATACCATGATTTTACCATATGAATATGAATCTCCAGTTTCAGTATACAGTTATATTAATCTACAGACATATATTTATAACTGGAGTTATCATAAGATCTCTGTGTTTCTTCTGAATGTTCCTATATATCAAACCAATATAAGACAGTTAATTTGCCATATAAGGGTGAATTAAGTTTTGAGTAAGTATATGAAATGTATTTAAACCAGACCAAATAAGGCCATTTCTACCAAATAGGGCAGTTTCTATCTTTAAGATCATTCTTCCATGAAAAGGAATGAGACAGATACATTCAGAATGGAAAAAAAGAGAGAAAAATGGAAGGGAAAACAAAGGGGGGGGGGGGGGGAGTTCTGCTGAGGATTCTCAAAAATAGCGTGTTTGGACTCTTAAAGGATGACTCCCAAGTGAAAATGCAAGGGAAAAAATGGCACCAGTTCAAACAGGAGACTATATGAACTCCAAAAATCAATTTAACAGACGTTTGGCATGTTAAACAATAACTCCTCAAATGACAACTGTCCATTGTCTATTGTATGGAGATGTCTAGGTTTGCTCATTTAGTGAAAATATCAGCACACAGAGTACTATTACTGGAAAAAACACTGACTCAGAGAATGACAAGCTCAGCTTGTTATTTTCTAACAGTCCCATGTATTGTCTTATGTCCAGCACAATACGTGTAAGACACTTAGAAAATATCAAAACTAAACAGCTTCAAATAGAATATCATGAAAACATTAATATTTCAAAACAGAAAAAAACTTTATAAATCAGTTATAAGAAATATTTTAAGAAATATACACTGATCAGTCACAACATTAAATTCACTGACAGGTGAAGTGAATAACATTGATTATATTGTTAACGGTATCTGTCAAGGGGTGGGAGAAGTTACACAGCAAGTGAACAGTCTGTTCTTGAATTTCATGTGTTGGAAGCAGGAAAAATTGGCAAAAGGTCTGAGTGACTTTGACAAGAGCCAAATAGTGACGGCTAGATGACTGGGTCAAAGCATCTCCAAACATCAAGCCTTGTGTGATGTTCCTGGTATGCAGCTGGTTAGTACCTACAAAAAGTGGTGCAAGGACGGACAAATGGTGAACTAGCATCAGGGTCACGGGCGTCCAAGACTTACTGATGCACATAGGGAGCGAAGGCTAGAATGTCTGAAATGTTACATTGTTAACTTTCGTCAAAGACGACACACAAAACAGCTACAAAAAACACCACCAAAAGCACCTACAATGGGCATATGAGCATCAGAACTGGACCATGGAGCAATGGAAGAAGGTCACCTGGTCTGAAAAATTACATTTTCTTTTAGATCAGATGGATGGCCTTGTGTGTGTGTGTGGCCAGTGTTCTGCTGGGAAACCTTGGGTCCTGCCATTGTATGTAGATGTTACTTTGACACCTACCTTTGTCACCTCACCTACCTAAAGATCATTGTAGAACACATACACCCCTTCATGGCAATGGTGTTCCCTAATGGCAGTGGCCTCTTTCAACAGGATGATGCACCTTGCCACACTGCAAAAATTGTACAGGAATGGTTTGAGCAACATGACTAAGAATTTAAGGTGTTGCCCTCCAAATTCCCCAAATCTCAATCTGATTGAGCGTCTATGGGATGTGCTGGACCTACAAAACTGATTCATGGAGGTTCCACCTCGCACCTTGCAGGATCTGCTGCAAACATATCAGTGCCAAATACTTCAGGACAGACAGATAGATTCGTAAGATTTACAAACCTGTGTATGAACCGGGTATCTACTATAAATCCAGCATATGGAACAGGTAAAAGTATTACAGTTTAAGACAAAGTAGGTACAAATTTATAACCTCTATCCATTGTTACTATGACGCCTGTCAAAGACGACAGACCGGATATTTTTCAAGAATGACTGTAGACAGAAACATCAGTGTTTGCAGGTGTCTTTGACAGTTCGGAAACCTTTATTTTCTTTTGCGGTATATTGTGTTACTCATGGTTGATATATGTCCGTACAGTGCATCTGGTGTTCAGCAGGGCTCAGGGAAATGTTTGTGCATGAATGCTGTCAGCAGGAGCCGTTTTTTACCCGGTTCATAACCCGATCCACCCTTGAGAGTCATTCGTTGCCTTGCATGCGTGTCACAATACAACCTCTGTATCTTGGGGGAAACTGTAAAATCCTATCTAAGAACCATTTCCATGTCCCAATTGTGATTATGGGCCTTGTATATTTAAGTAAAGCAAGCAGTCAAGCCAACACAAATGTTTAGAAACCCTCCAAATGTCCAGGACACATTATTAACGGCTTCTCAGTCGTCTGCTACACAATACATGAATGGTGTCTTGGTGTGTAAGTCTTGTTTGCGTGATTCAGTCATGGATTATTCATCATTAGTCAACGAGGAGCTGGAGTTTGTGTGCCCCTCGAGGCCTCCACTCTTTGCCCCTCACCTGTGTGTGGTAATGAGGGAACGAGGGACGTCCGAGAAGAAATGCCAAGCTGCAATCACGGTACATGCCGGCCTGATGCAAACGCTTTCCTTTCTTTGTTATCCAAACTGTTTCCTCCGCGCAGCGCGAGGCATGTTTCTAATTATAGTCCAGCGGAGAGACACAGCAGGCTCCCATCAACATGTGATTCATGGCGCAGGTGACCCAGAGACTCTTCCCTTGGTCGTCTGGAGGAGAAGAACTCGCTGGATTTACTGTTACAGAGACTCGTTCAGACTCTGCTGTGCTAAATCAATGCTGCACTAAAAGCACTACTGTAAACCATATTTTATGCAGTATCACCTATTTGGAGGTGTTACTTACTGGTAATATTTACGGATTTGAACAAACAACTAAAATTGAAGTTATCCTGCAAACCTGAATGAAGGTACCCAAAATAATGTGGCCTGTTTACAATGTAGCTTATTTTCTAAATGTTTGGACAACAAAACAGGTGACAAATCCCTCTGACCTCTAATGAAAAATACAAAAATGACAAAAATCTCTTAAGGCTAGACCCAAAGTTAACTTTATAATAATTATAAATCTTTCAATTCTGCACCACACATGGCTCCTTAAAATATATATAACAACAAACTAGTCAGGCAGATGGATAGATACTGTAGATAGATAGATAGATAGATAGATAGATAAAATAACCTGACGTTGTACTCATGCTCCAGAAGATGCACCAAATGTTGCCATATTATCAAAGTCATGTTTAAACGGCTCTAATGCCCAATAGAAACACTAACTGGCTACAGACTTGAATTACACTGTTGTATTAACTTATAAATGAAGACACAAATGACCAGGTCTGTTTATTTGTCATTACAGTTCTTGCATTAGTCATAATTACCAAGCTATGTAGTGTAAGCAATGACATGCATCATTTCCACTGCATAGCTGATGAATTAAGCTCATTAACACCAGGGAAGAACTAATACATGCTTTCTAAAAAAGCATAACACTTTTTTATTTAGTAAAATTATATTAATTTCACAGCTGTAATTATTTACCCATGTATGATGTAGAGGCTAGTCTTTATAGGCTTTAATAGGCTTTATGTATATGTCTAGTTTTCTGGTTGTAGAGGAGTTGGTTAGGACAACTAAGGCCACATTTACACTGCAGGTCTTGATGCCCAATTCCACTTCATGTTGACTATATCCGATTTTTTGATGATCAGCTTACATCTTCTTTTAAATGTGACCCATGTCCAATATCTGCATGTACACTATGGCAAAACAACCCAAGGTAGACATACAGACCCAGAAACAGGGTTGCCAGGTCTGCAAAACAAAACCAGCCCAATTGATAATCAAAACTAGCCTAAAACTAGCCCAGCTGTGTTTTTTCCGTATGTTTTTTCTTCCTTAAAATCGCATTCCAGGGGGAGGAGGAGATCGTTTTGACCTGCAAACTAAACAACAACCCACGGCAGCAGTGAAACAGCCCAGTTCCATAAGAATACTGTGGAAAAGGCCATATCTGATCTGTCCACTTACATGGAAGATGCAAATGCACATATCCAATTCATATCTGATTTATTTCCACGTATGAATTAGGCCTGAAACCAATCCGAATATCCGAATCCACGTGCTTTCTTCCTGCTTACACATTTGTGGGTCATATCTGATCTGTGCCACAAGGGAGGAAAAAAATTAGAATTGGCTCACCAGAACCACATACTGTAAATGTGGCCAAAATCAGATGAACATCAGCTTGACCAGACCGGTAGAACATCCAAATCTGCTTAAATCACCTAAAACGGTTGCTTTTTCAACAAGGTCAGCTCTTGTAATAGGTTCAGCCTGTTTTTCTGAAAGTAAATGCTCCACAGGTTTGTCACACCCTTGTTGATTATTTTACTTAAACTGTTCATTGGAGAAAACAAGGGGAAATCCTAACAGACAGGAAGGTTCTCCTTTCATAAAACGGGACTCAAAATTGCAGGGCCAAAAATATTCAGGCTACAAAACAATGCGAGGGCAAAATATCTGGATGACAAATTTGAGCCTCGACGACACAACCGTGGACTAACAATTGATCAGAATGATGTCACCGCCACTATTATCGACTTAAAGTATACTCCTGTGATACGTGTCCAGGAATTGAGCCCGTGGTGATAATCACTCTGGAGTCTGAAATATGCACATCAACAAAGGAACTCGCATTGAATATGAAATAGCACAGCGGTGAAGTCAAGGCCAAAGCAATATTGTTGATCTTAGGAAGCTCTTCCCTAATAAACACAGAGGTGGGCGGTCATCATGGGGAGCACAAAATAAAGAAGTCAAATTGGGCTTCGGGAGCACTTCAAGACATAAAAGAGCTATGAAGGTGCCAAAGGTCTTTTCAATACTCGGACGTTTTGTAGAGGGAAAACATCTTTGTTCCTTTGTTTAAGTGGAGCGGCTTGTCTGGTGGTCCGATCTAAGGTGTATTATAATGGTATTGTATCCTTATGTGCAGGTCACACATGCTCAATCAAACACATGGCAGGCTTCTCCCATATTACTAAGAACACATTGACATTCTCCATAAATAGAGGGAAGTACTACAGATCACTATACGCTTGCGGAAAATATGACTTCCTGATGATGTAGTAGGCCTATATGCTGATAAGAGATGACAAATGTGTCTGGCATATGTGCTTCCTCCATCCTATTGAATAAAATATATATTGGGTTTACGCGAGAACATTATATAAGCTATGGGCCTTTGTGCGTTCTGAGAAGTTTTTAACAGCAGATGCTGTTTTATTAAGGATTTGTGGACAAACGTGGTATTTTTGCCTTAGCCAAAATAAAAAGGAATAGATTTTTAAATTTTTTAAGAAAATGTCAGTGTTGCTTGCCAGAGCAAAACTCACTGCCTGCGTCCCAATGTGCATACTATCCATCCTAAATTCTATGTGATATTAGTGATTTTCAATACTATTTAGGGGATATAGGGTGGATAGTATGCACATTGGGACGCAGGGCATGTCTACAGGTGCATCTCAATAAATTAGAATGTCGTGAAAAAGTTCATTTTTTCTTGTAACTTATTTCAAAAAGTGAAACTTTCATATATTTTAGATTCATTACATGTAAAGTAAAACATTTCAAAAGGTTTCTTTGTTTTAATTTTGATGATTAGAGCTTACAGCTCATGAAAGTCAAAAATCAGTATCTCAAAATATTAGAATATTTACATTTGAGTTTCAATAAATGACCATCCATACAGTATAAATTCTGGGTATCTCTTGTTCTTTGAAACCACAATAATGGAGAAGACTGCTGACTTGGCAATGATCCAGAAGACGAACATTGACAGCCGCCACAAAGAGGGTAAGTCACAGAAGGTCATTACTGAAAGGTGTGGCTGTTTACAGAGTGCTGTATCAAAGCATATTAAATGCAAAGTTGACTGGAAGGAAGAATTTGGGTAGGAAAAGGTGCACAAGCAGCTGGGTTGACCGCAAGCTTGAAAATACTGTCAAGCAAAGCTGATTCAAACACTTGTGAGAGCTTCACAAGGAGTGGACTGAAGCTGCAGTCAGTGCATCAAGAGTCACCACGCTCAGACGTCTTCAGGAAAAGGGCTACCAAGCCACTTCTGAAACAGAGACAACGTCAGAAGCGTCTTACCTGGGCTGTGGAGAAAAAGAACTGGACTGTTGCTCAGTGGTCCAAAGTCCTCTTTTCAGATGAAAGTAAATTTTGCATTTCATTTGGAAGTCAAGGTCCCAGAGTCTGGAGGAAGAGTGGAGAGGCACAGAATCCATGTTACTTGAAGTCCAGTGTGAAGTTTCCACAGTCAGTGATGATTTAGGCTGCCATGTCATCTGCTGGTGTTGGTCCACTGTGTTTTCTGAAGTCCACAGTCAACGCAGCCATCTACCAGGAAATTTTAGAGCACTTCATGCTTCCTTCTGCTGACAAGCTTTATGGAGATGCTGATTTCATTTTCCAGCAGGACTTGGCACCTGCCCACACTGCCAAAGGTACCAAAAGCTGATTCAGTGACCATGGTGTTACTGTGCTTGATTGGCCAGCAAACTCGCCTGACCTGAACCACATAGAGAATCTATGGGGTATTGTCAAGAGGAAGATGAGAGCTGAAGGCCGCTATCAAAGAAACCTGGGCTTCCATACCACCTCAGCAGTGCCACAAACTGATCACCTCCATGCCACGCCGAATTGAGGCAGTAATTAAAGCAAAAGGAGCCCCTACCAAGTATTGAGTACATATACAGTAAATTAACATACTTTCCAGAAGGCCAACAATTCACAAACATAGTGTTAAATGTGAGCCTAATTTTTGTTAAATGTGAGCCTAAATCATCACAATTAAAAGAACCAAAGACTTAAACTACTTCAGTCTGTGTGCACTGAATTTATTTAATACACGAGTTTCACAATTTGAGTTGAATTACTGAAATAAATGAACTTTTCCACGACATTCTAATTTATTGAGATGCACCTGTATTTACAGGTGATTTTTTTTCCACCCGTTTTAGCGCCCGCTGCTTGATTTGAGATATTATCTAGTTTTCACTGACATCTATTGGTGAAAAGTGAAATCGCACCTATAGGTCAAAATTAAACACTTAGGCTATATTATATTATATTTATTATATAATATTATATTACATTAACAACTATTCATTCATTTCTTTGATCTTTTATGCATTTAGCAGACACACTTATTCAAATCATGCCGTTTGAGCTATAGAAGACTCATATTGCATTATATCATTATATTTGACTTTTGTGAATTTTTTTGATGTAGACATAATAAAACTTCACAACTCAGTTGCATTGAACTATTTACAGATATAATACAGATCTAGGTGCCATAACAGCTTTCAATTAAAAAGACAAATAACGTTAGTTTATTTATAAGCAAAAAATAAAACAAAATTATAATTATACACGATTATTGGGTATAGTATAGGTATATATATTTATACACATGAAGTTTAATAATGCTGTGTCCGAAATCGCTTACTCGTTCACTCATTCACTATTCCCTATGTATGGAATTACATTTGAATCCACTATGTGTGGAGCTATCAATGGGTTGTGGCTAGAAGGGATACAGCTCTAACCGGAAATGAACAATTAAATTAATTTTCTACCTATTAGATTGTGTTTATTAACGTCTACACCTACCCCAACCCTAAACCTACCCCTTACAAGAATGAAAAAAAATAGTAATTATTGTTCAGTGTGACAAAAATTACGCTGTATTGATGTGCGCATGCCCAGTAGCGCCATACGCATCCCTTCTAGCCTTAACCAAAATCCCATAGACATACATATATCAAAATTATTATTAGATATGCTTAAGTCTGTCAAAGTTACGTGACAAATAGCGCGAGTCATTCTACTTCCGGTTTGGAGGCGGGTCTAGTTCTGTAAACACTTACACAACGTGATGTGAACTGCAGCAGACTGCCGACCGTAAACACTGCAGACCAGGTAAAATATAAAAGCGGTACTGTTTTAAATAGTTGAACAAACGAAATCCTATCGGTACGTACTGCATACAAATCAATAGAATTCGCTACATAAACTTACTGTCATAAGTCAATGTCACGAGAGTTGTTGTTCATGACTAATGTCACAATGGATACGAGTTGCGCAATGAAGATTAATACTATAGGCATGATATGATGATTATGCTTTATCACTATTGACATGACAGTGGCTAAATATATTTGGCCTTGGTTGGTTGTAACTGGCTATAGCTTCATTGTTTGTAGACGTCTCATCTTCAAGACTTGCCTTTATTTATCAAGCAGAGGAGAACCAGACATAAACACAGGCAGTTCATGATGTCTGATTCAGCAGTGTCTAACGGAGGAGAAAACATCCTTACTGAGAGCGACGATGATATTCTCAGGTACATTTCAGTGTTATTAATAAATAAAATTAATGTATATTAAGAAGCTACAGTATTAAGAATGCATCCACATTGGCCTTGTCCTGACTTGAAGTGTATCCTCATTAAAAAGTTTTACACCTAAAGAAATTAATAGTACTTTGACAAAAAAAAGTATGTTTACTCGCATGGGATGAAGACTGCAGTCTGTTCAAAATGAAATACAAGTATTGTTTAAGGCTGGACTGCACCGTACCACTTTAAAAATCTGAACAGATTTTAAAACACCAGGCATCATCATACACCTGCATTTTTTTTTTTTAATGGTTACAAAGGGGGAAAAACTGGGCATCATACACAAAATGACTATTGTATTTCTACAATGGCATTAAAAACTCTTTGGCTACCTCCAAGCCAGTACGTGGCAGTATAGAGCAGAAACAATTTTTATCTTTATAAATCTCTTTTTCAGTCCTGATGACTTGTCAGAAGTGTTGGCGGCTGGAACCAAGGAGTCTCACGACAAAGCAGAGAACTCACCATTTGTCAAGGACTTCCTGAGGGGCCGAATCAAACGAGAGCTTTTTAAGGTGAATAGTGTTCATGGACTTTTGTAGAGTTTGATAAAAGAGCCAAACTAGTTTTGACCTCAATTCTGTTGCTATTTTGTCCCCCAGCTTGGCACAGCTGCCCTGTACTACGTTTATTCTGCCATTGAGGAAGAGATCGAGAGGAACAAGGACCACCCCATGTTTGCCCCACTGTATTTCCCCTCTGAGCTTCACCGGGGAGACGCCTTGGCCAAAGACCTGGAGTATCTCTACGGTGAAGACTGGGAGAGCAAGATCTCCTGCTCGGCAGCCACGCAGCCCTACGTGGACCGCATTCATGAGGTGGGATGTGACGATCCGGTTCTTTTGGTCGCACACGCTTGGACCCGCTACATGGGTGACCTGTCAGGAGGGCAAATTCTGAAGAAAGTGGCTCAGCGGGCTCTAAAACTGCCCCCTACCGGTGAGGGACTGAACTTCTACCATTTTGAAGGCATCCACAACCCCACGGCCTTCAAGAGGCTGTACCGCAGCCGGATGAATGAGCTGGAAGTGGATGCGGAGACCAAAGAGAAGCTGCTAGACGAAGCCAACCTGGCATTTAAATATAATTTGGATGTAAGAGAATTATAAAATATGGCTTCCTTTTTTGATCCAGATCTTTTAAAGGATTAGCATTGCATCAGTTGCTCACCAATGGATCCTCTGCAGTGAATGAGTGCCATCAGAATGAGAGTCCAAACAGCTGATAAAAACATCACAATAATCCACAAAACTCCAGTGCATCAATTAATGGCTTGTGAAGTGAAAAGCTGTGTGTAATAAATTCATCACTAAGACATATTGTTACAGATTATGGACTTGAATTTTGGCCAGAAGCAACGGTTTAAAGTTAAAACACATTAATAATGATTTAGTTTCTTACAAACATGCAGCTTTTCACTTCTCAAGATGTTAACTGATGGACTGGAGTGGTGTGGATTACTTGTGGATTATTGTGATGTTTTTATCAGCTGTTTGGACTCTCGTTCTGACGGCACCCATTCACTGCTGTAATGCTAATTTCTCCAAATCTGTTCTAATGAAGAAAAACACTCTTATCTACATCTTAGATGGCCTGAGGGAAGAGTACTTTTTCAGCGAATCCTCATATTTGGGCGAATTATTAAATTATGTTAAGTACATGTATGTGCATTTAAACAATGTGTTAATAGTAATTTTTGTACTTCATCAGGTATTCACAGAGCTGCAGGAGATTGGGAAAGACATAAAAGAGGAAGTGCAGGACATTGGCTCTCATGCACATGGGGATATGGGTGGAGACATCAGTAAATGCCCCTACTATGCAGCCAAGATGGGTGAGTTGTTAGCAACACTATATTTCTTAAAATATATTGTTATATTATGTAAATTTAAAATGTTTTGCAGTCTTCACTCAACTGCTTCCCTCATGTTTTGTCTAGCGGTGAGTGGAAACACGACATATGCATGTGATTTTGCCAAGATGCTGCTTCGACAGTCCACAGTACAGGTGATTCTGGCCACATGGGTCGCTGCTGTCGCTGGATTGGCTGCTTGGTACCTCATGTGATCACCTTTACCTGAGTCAGCCAATCAGAAGTGAAAATAGAAACAGCTGGGCTTCAAAGTGGAAATCTTTCACTCACTGGGCCACTTTGTGAAAATATTGCTGCCGATCATATAAATATGTAAAGTATTATCTGTATTAAATACAATGCTTTTAAATGTGACATTCTTTATTCTGTTTTTAATCTCAGTCAAGAGTGGAAGCACACTTTTAAGGGCATGTTAGAAGACATTGGAGCTGCTTAAAGGGAAACTATTAATGCAAGAACTATCTTTGACCATTTGTGATTGCAGTTGCACATTGTAATACACATTTTCATAAAAAAAATATTCAGGTACATCACTGTGGTGAAGGGAATAAATCATAAGAGTGCTCTCTCTTCAGATTTTTATGTCCATGTTTTACCAAAGCACAGAAAACAGAGGAGAGTAGGGAGTGTTTGTCTTTAACTCAGTGTCTCACTAAAATATTCCCTTATTTATCGGCTACACATAAAAGTAACTGGAATTATAGTAATTCTATAACTTATCCCTAAACCATGTAAATAATGTTAAGTACACAGAGTTTGGCTTTATAATCAACTGAAAACATGGACATTTTACATTTTGTTCTTGGGGTTACTGTATTGTTACCACCCAACCAATCAAAACAGCAAATATATATTTATTGCACAGAAATGTACAACTTTTACACTCTCATTAGAAGGGTTTTACTTCTGTGGCTCTTTTTAGTGATGTTACATTCAACACGGTAGATCCGAAGCATGTATCAAAAAAAACAACAACACATTTCACATTGAAGCTCCTTGTCGGAGCGTGATTCGTTTTGCCAAAAGCACGTCTCTGAAAACTACTAATGACTGCTTCAGTATCCGATTCAAATGAAGCAAAGCTCAGTGCTGTTCCCTTCACATTTTATTACATTGTAATGCCCGTCCCGTCCTGTAATTTATATATTAAGCTCAAATGAACTTTGCCCATGAAAAGGACTGAGGCAGAGTTAAAATAGACAGATCATAGATTTAATTTATGAATTTGGTTTATTTTACTTATTTTAGTGGCAGTACACAGACACAAATGAATGACTTTGACAATGGCCATTACTTCTATACAATAAAATAAAACAAAGAATCATTTGTAGAAGCAGATGTGAAACCAGCAGCTGTAATGGAACACAGCTCTTTGTAAGGTGTTATTACTTTTTTATGACCACTAGATGGCCACAGCATAAACTGTGTTGAAAAGCTTCGAGAAATGAAAATTTTTCCGATTCTATAGTGTTGAAAGCGTCGCTGGTTCAGAACGCTTCACTTCGCCATCACTAGCTCTTTTCTGATTAGATGACTGATGCTGTTATAACACTTCCCAATAGCATCTTCAGGGGAAAAAAAATTCAACAATCTGTAGCGGCCTACAACTGCAAAACAGAGTTGCTACACCACCAACAAAACGTGATACAAAGTAAACAATATACAAATAGAAAGTGCAGGTAAATAAATGCAAATTAATCTAATTATCCTGCTGTTTTTCAAAACTGATTTGTTGCTTTATTGCATTTTTCATCCATTTTCTAACGCTGTAAGGGCCCTGATATACTTCAAATGAAATCAAAGAACGAACTGATATGTCATTTTGAACAAAATCAGGCCGAAATGAAGTTCGTTTTGAGTTTTTGGCAGTTCGAAACAGCTCACCAAACTAAGTTGACCAGACGTGCCAATTCCCGGGGACACGTTCTGCCCAGGATTTCTAAATTACCTAAAATAACCAGGTGTTGGTTGTGTGCGCTGCGCCGATCGATCGTTGTATGACAAAGTACAACGATCGATCGGCGCAGCGCAAACAACCAACACCTGGTTATTTTAGGCAATTTAGAAATCCTGTGCCAAACGTGTCCCCGGGAAGTGGCACGTCTGATCACCTTACACCAAAGAAAACTTTCTGGGGGAGTTCGTTTTGGCTCCTAAACACTTTTGAGCTACCATTAGTCTGTGCCAATTACACAATCGGTGGATGTGTTCTGGAACTCCACCTTCTTTGACATGAGATTTTTTTTTCCTGTTCATTACTCATTCCACAGAGGTCAGACAGGAGAACAACATCCAAAACAACAACAACACCAAGTTAGTAGCAACATGAATACACTGGAGTATCGAATAGCTGAGCTGGTACAAATGTATCCGCACCTGTACAATCGCTCAGGGAAACTTTAAAGATTCGGAGAAGGCATTTATTGTTGCGTTTAGGGGATACGCATGAGCGGCGCTACACATATTCACATTAATCTACACCCCACCTTCAGCAGCACCAGGGTGTACAGTATACCGTCGCTCAGCCATTTCAAACTTCTTTTTGCCCCCCAAATGAAGAACGAAAAAGAACTTCATTTGAAGTAATTCGGGGCCTTAAACATCTGTATGGGTCACTGAGGCGTAAAAAGTAGCCAAAACTTTTGCCGCAGAAATAATATACAAAGTCGAGTGAAATCCTGACTAATATAAAATCATGCTCTTATTTTAAATTTAGCATGGTGTGACAACATGCACAGCATTTATTTGCTACTGTTTGCTTTAGAGATGCTCAGTCTTAATGTGAATATCGCGTTCCAGACACTCTTTGCACTCTTCCGCACTCAATTTCCTGAAACCTATATTCATGTCTTTTATGGCTTTCCTATAGGTTTCATATGAACACGCAGTTGAACTTTTGCCTTTGAAGTCTTTATACATCATCATGACGGTTACATTGCTTGGTAAATATCGTCTGCTTGGAGCGTGTTCACATTTACAGTCACTGATAATTGGATTGAACGATTCAATGTGTTCGGAAATTGGCGACAGATCTATTTTATTGGCAGGTGGGTGTCGCCCTCTGCGGTCTGGAGGAGGAACGGCACTGGATGCATTGCCTGTCACACTGACAATCACTCTGTCGTTTTTTGGGTGGTATCCCAGTGTGGTTAGGTAGAAGGTTTTGCAAACATCTTGAGGTCGCCCGAGGCTGTTATTTAGACGATACTGAAAAGTCTTTTTGCGTCTGCTGGGAACTCCCGTCGTGAGACGTGTTTTAAGTGAGTGAAATACAAAAGCCCATTTGTCGCTGTGTGACATGCCCTGATAGGTGTCAAATATTTCTTTTCTTCGAACATGCTGGATCTTCTCCGTACATTTCTTTCCACATGTAGGACCACAGGGTTTGCCCATCTTTGGTGCCTGTTGATTTCCTATTTGTATTGGACAGGATTCTTCATCCTTGAGTGCCATTTCATCTTCTCCGCTCCCACTGTATGTTTCCTGTTAAACAGAATTGACATTGAAAGTGCCAAGCACCCACTGTGCAGTTTGTTGATCACTGATATGGACAGACTGAATCGGCTAAATCTAGTGCTGAATAATATTGATATTAAATTTACCAGATTAGATTAATTATTCAAAAAGTTTTTCAAACGTTTTTGTTTTAGATTAAAAACACACACCATTTATTAATAACAGTAACTACAATAAGGCTTGTAAGATAACAGTAGGCAACTATGAGTAACTGACACTGTTACCTACCACTTTTACTCTTGTTTCCGGACAAGATCGAAGATCACTTTCCAGGGAAGTTAATGACCTCAAATCTTCAATTGGACTTTGTTTTGGACTTAAATGGTTAGCCTCTGTGATCTCAGACACATTGTTTGCTTTGAGATCTTGCACCATCCTCATAATCTTCCTCTGCTGCTCCATAAGAATTTCTTGTTTAGTTAATATGTCATGGAGAAGTGCTGAAACAAACACAGGAATTGCAAAGTTTACCACACTACCCATGCTATGAAATGAGCATTACACTTAGGGCTGGGTTTTGACACAAATTTCACAATTGGATTCTGATTCACAAGCTTGCGATTCGATCGATATCGGTTATCTTGGATATATCAGGTACAGTACATGCCAGATTTTCATTTTTTTAAAGTCAGCGGCTATTTGCACTAAGTGTAAATAGCAATTAGATTAGAGCAAATGAGAATCATGAGGTCAAAGGAACTGCCTGAAGAGCTCAGAGACAGAATTGTGGCAAGGCACAGATCTGGCCAAGGTTACAAAAAAAATTCTGCTGCACTTAAGGTTCCTAAGAGCACAGTGGCCTCCATAATCCTTAAATGGAAGACGTTTGGGACGACCAGAACCCTTCCTAGAGCTGGCCGTCCAGCCAAACTGAGCTATCGGGGGAGAAGAGCCTTGGTGAGAGAGGTAAAGAAGAACCCAAAGATCACTGTGGCTGAGCTCCAGAGATGCATTCGGGAGATGGGAGAAAGTTGTAGAAAGTCAACCATCACTGCAGCCCTCCACCAGTCGGGGCTTTATAGCAGAGTGGCCCGACGGAAGCCTCTCCTCAGTGCAAGACACATGAAAGCCTGCATGGAGTTTGCTAAAAAACACCTGAAGGATTCTCTGATGAGACCAGAGAATCCTTCAGGTCTCATCAGACCTGAAGGATTCTCTGGTCTGATGAGACCAAGATAGAACTTTTTGGCCTTAATTCTAAGCGGTATGTGTGGAGAAAACCAGGCACTGCTCATCACCTGTCCAATACAGTCCCAACAGTGAAGCATGGTGGTGGCAGCATCATGCTGTGGGGGTGTTTTTCAGCTGCAGGGACAGGACGACTGTTTGCAATCGAGGGAAAGATGAATGCGGCCAAGTACAGGGATATCCTGGACGAAAACCTTCTCCAGAGTGCTCAGGACCTCAGACTGGGCCGAAGGTTTACCTTCCAACAAGACAATGACCCTAAGCACACAGCTAAAATAACGAAGGAGTGGCTTCACAACAACTCCGTGACTGTTCTTGAATGGCCCAGCCAGAGCCCTGACTTAAACCCAATTGAGCATCTCTGGAGAGACCTAAAAATGGCTGTCCACCAACGTTTACCATCCAACCTGACAGAACTGGAGAGGATCTGCAAGGAGGAATGGCAGAGGATCCCCAAATCCAGGTGTGAAAAACTTGTTGCATCTTTCCCAAAAAGACTCATGGCTGTATTAAATCAAAAGGGTGCTTCTACTAAATACTGAGCAAAGGGTCTGAATACTTAGGACCATGTGATATTTCAGTTTTTCTTTTTTAATAAATCTGCAAAAATGTCAACAATTCTGTGTTTTTCTGTCAATATGGGGTGCTGTGTGTACATTAATGAGGAAAAAAAATGAACTTAAATGATTTTAGCAAATGGCTGCAATATAACAAAGAGTGAAAAATTTAAGGGGGTCTGAATACTTTCCGTACCCACTGTATCTCGAATGAATCAGCGTTTTTGAACGTGCAGTTGAATGAACGGTTTAAGATCCACTCAAAGACAGTCCCTTACCGCCACCGTGTGGCGCAACAATGAAACTGCACTGACTGACAGCCCGTCTAGAACACGCAGTGAAATATCAACAGAAAAAGTATCTTGTCAATCAGATTCGAGGCTCAGAACTAACTGATATATATATATATATATATATATATATATAGGCTAACAATAGACTAACGATCTTATTGTCAGGTTTATGTTTTGTTATGTGGACCGTTATTTTGTCATTCTCTTCTGTTAACTTCACTTCCTGTTTCAACGCGAGTTAGTCTCGGTTTCATTGGTTTCTGAATATGACCTCGTTACATCGTAACACGTACACACAGATTATATATATATAATCTTATATACACACACACATATATATATATATATACAACCCCAAATCAGAAAAAGTTGGGACAGTATGGAAAACGCAAATAAAAAAAGAAAGTAGTGATTTCTAAATTTACTTTGACTTGTATTTCATTGCAGACAATATGAACACAAAATATTTCATGTTTTGTCTGGTCAACTTCATGTCATTTGTAAATATACATCCTTTCCTGTCATTCAGACCTGCAACACATTCCAAAAAAAGTTGGGACAGTAAAGCATTTACCACTTTGTAATGTTGCCATTCCTTTTCACAACACTTAAAAGACGTTTAGGGACTGAAGACACAAGTGATGAAGTGTTTCAGGTGTAATTTTGTCCCATTCTTCCTGCAAACAAGTCTTAAGGTGGGCAACAGTACGGGGTCTTCGTTGTCGCATTTTGCGCTTCAAAATGCGCCACACATTCTCTATTGGAGACAGGTCGGGACTGCAGGCAGGCCAGTCAAGTACCCGTACCCTCTTCCTCCGCAGCCAGGACTTTGTAATGTGTGCAGAATGTGGTTTTGCATTGTCTTGTTGAAATAGCATGGACGTCCCTGGAAAAATGTCTTCTTGAAGGCAGCATATTGTGCTCCAAAATCTCTATGTACTTTTCAGCATTAATGGTGCCATCACAGAAGTGCAAGTTACCTTTGCCAAGGGCACTGACACAACCCCATACCATGACAGACCCTGGCTTTTGGACTTGTTGCTGGTAACAGTCTGGATGATCCTTTTCTTCTTTGGTCCGGAGCACACGGCGTCCATTCCTCCCAAAAAATACCTGAAATACTGATTCATCTGACCACAGTACACGTTTCCACTGTGTGATGGTCCTCCCAGATGCCTCCGAGCCCAGAGAAGTCGACGGCGCTTTGGACACTGTTAACATAGGGCTTCCTTTTGGCACAGTACAGTTTTATCTGGCATTTGTGGATGTAACTACGTATTGTGGTACTTGACAAAGGTTTGCCAAAGTAGTCCTGAGCCCATGTGGTGATATCGCTTATAGATGAATGACGATTCTTGATGCAGTGCCGCCTGAGGGATCGGAGATCACGGTTGTTCAGCTTAGGCTTGCGCCCTTGTCCTTTACGCACCGAAATTCCTCCAGATTCTTGAATCTTTTAATTATGTTATGCACTGTTGAAGGTGAAATATCCAAATCTCTTCCTATCTTTCTTTGAGGAACATTGTTTTTAAACATTTCAATAATTTTCTAACGTATTTGTTGGCAAACTGGCATCCTGGCCCATCTTTGCTCCTAAAGGACTAGACCTTTCTTGGATGCTGCTTTTGTACCAAATCATAATTACAATCACCTGTTGACATCAACTGTTTCAAATCACATCATTATTTAACCAATTTACCTCATTACTAGCCCTAAATTGCTCCTGTCCCAACTTTTTTTGGAATGTGTTGCAGGTCTGAATGACAGGAAAGGATGTATATTTACAAATGACATGAAGTTGACCAGACAAAACATGAAAATTTTGTGTTCATATTGTCTGCAATGAAATACAAGTCAAAGTAAATTTAGAAATGACTACTTTCTTTTTTTATTTGCGTTTTCCATATTGTCCCAACTTTTTCTGATTTGGGGTTGTATATATATATATAATGTATATATGTGTGTGTGTGTGTATGTGGTACATATGCGGTATATATGCTGTATGTATACATACACACACATATATACATACACACATATATATATATATATGTGCGGTAATACCGCATACCGCGCTATTGAGCCACTCAAAATTACCGCAAGGGAAATTCCTTCACCGCGACAGCCCTATCTGAGACTGTTTTATATCAAACATAAAGCACAAAGCTTATTGTGATTTATTGGATGGGATGCGCTACAGTGTTCCGTTCATTAATTGAAAACAGGCTAGACTAATCGATTCCTGGGATTTAAGAATCAATATCGTTTTGTAAAAATGAGAATCGATTAAAATCGAGAAATTTATATTTTTACCCAGCCCTACTTACACTAGCAGTGAATAAATGTTAGAAAACAGAAATGAATCTTACAGGTTATGAATGGGTCATAGCTTGAGAGGCTTTTTCTCTGGGATCTGGGTGTTTCATGATGCTCGGGAGACTGTACAGTTGTGTCCTGTGGCCATGTCAATTCACTGTTATGTTCTGTGATGTCTTGTGATGCTCTGTCAGAACTACTTGTTTGCCACGGCTGCTGGGAAATCTGGTGAGGCAGTAGAGTATTTTCATGCCACTCAGAGGTAGGACTTATCTCCAACAAGGATGGTCTTGAAGTTTCCGCAATCTGTGTCACACCCGGGGACTTTTGGTGACATACAGAGGGGTGATTTTGATTTTGTCCTACAGGACTTGGTTGTAGCTCATTAGAAGCTGAACAAATCCTTTTGGATAGTGGCTGTATTTGAGGGTCTTGTGTCAAATTGTTTTTTAAAGGTGTGGTAGCCTCCTCATCAGTGTCATTATCATCCAGTAGGCACCTGTCTCGTCTTTAGTAAAGGAGAGAAATTTAATGATTACTAAATTTGATGAAGCGAGGGTGGCATGTTAATGTGAAAACACTATTCAGCAAAATATTCCCAGTTCAAAAAGAAATGTGCATGTTAATTTGTTAAACTGCACATCGATACAAGGACCTGTTAGACAGGTCTATGTTAAAGAATTACAATAATATAAACAATCTTACTTCATTTTGCATTTTGGTGGCATCAGGGAGTCAGGCACAGCCTCTGACTGGAGATCGGTCTGCTGTTCTGCAAGAGGTAGCTTCTGGCATGCTTCACTATAATTATCTATGAAAGACAGAATTAAAAAATCAGAACAATCCAAAAAGTTGTTTACCATTTAACAATGTGTACAGAAAGGATTTATACATACTTGCAGTATACATAATTTTTACTGTATATGCAGACCAAGACTCCTGGGGTTGCTCCAAACACTTGGCTGCCCTTTGAACTCTTTCATTCTTGTATGGAGGCCATAAACACACACCACTCTTCACCCAGATTGCAGGCACAACATCCACTTCTTCAGTGTCAACAAAACTGACAATGTGGTACATGATTTCTGCAAGCAAAACACAAATGTGGATAAACAACATTTTAAAAGAAGAGAATATAAAGACAGATACATAGAATCAATTGTGACTCTTAGATGTAATACTTACTAGTGTAAATTGTGTCCAAGAGTAGCTCAAAATTTCCAATTTCTGCAAGTAATTTTCAAAGGGAGATCCAGATATTAGGTCTAAGTGAAGCTAAGGTGAATCAATCCATAGTGTACACCACAAATTCTGGGCCATACAACTTACTGAAATGTTCAACAAATGAGACAAGCAATGCATTGGCAAAGTCATTCATTGATAAACAGAAAGACGGATTTGCTAAAATACAAATTGCAGCAGATAAAAGCATGAAATTATTAGGGTTGGGTACCGAAACCCGGTACCAATATGGCACCGGTACCTATGTAACCGGTATGTACTAGAACCGAATCAGAACGCAGATTTCGGTGCCTCATTTCGGTGCCATGCCTGAGCGATCGATTAAAATATTTGTCCTTTGTTTCTCCGAAACGCACGTAAGAAGCATCACAGGCTACAACTACAAATATTTCAGCAAAATGTATATTTTAGTCAGAGTTATTGCGGTCCTATTTCATTGCGCGCCGTCTGTTTGGCGCGCATGCGCGCGGCGGCGCTCATTCTAAATGAAGTCTGTGAAGTTTAGCAGAGAATCGCAAAGCAAAAGCTCACGCACTTCTGACAGCAAAATGGAAATATTTCCATGGCTTTCTAACATTTACAGATGGAGAATATACCTGTGAATTGTAAGTTATGCATTACGGAAAACAGCAAACACATTAAACAGCGCGAGAAGCATCTCTGTCAGCGGCACACGCAGCCTTTCTGTCAGAGCATCTGTGAGCGCGAGCCGCTTTAAACTGAAACTATAAACTATAGGCTACTGTATCTTACGAGTTTTTTTTATAGCCCTTCATATAAAGCTTGTCACATGTTTAGAACAAATTGTATGATGCACTTTCTCCGCAGCAGCTCAGTCTGTGTCCTAGATATTTTATCAGATGCGCTCGTATCAAACTACTGTATATCGATATTAACTGTATTGCTTAATAATAACGTATCGATTATAAAGAATATATCGATATATCGTACAAACTCTATATACCGCCCAGCCCTAGCTTTAATTAAAATGCCTAAAGCTAAAATTATCTTGTATTCGCGTTTTTAAACTGTTTAAACCAACAAAATAGAACATTATAACCTTTTTAGTCCACAACACCAGTTAAATGCTTCCTTTTGTGATCTGATAGCTTCTTGTCACAGAATGAGGCAGAAAATATGTTCCATAGGCTACTAATGCATTGATTAGCAATGGATTTTAAATATACTTAATTATTATGAAAATACCAGAGATGGCTTGAATAACACAGACAAGCTATATATTGTCGTAGTCGAGTGTTTAATGTATTTGTTTTATCATTCAAAACGTTTATATCTTCTGTTTACTCAGTTACAGGAATTGTCCATATTGGGGATTTCCTGGAGCTTCATTAGTTCCATATACAGTATATGTATATATGTATATATGTGTATATATATATATATATATATATATAACAAGTATCGGTTCAGGCACCGGCACCGTTTTAAAAGTATCGATTTGGCACCGGTATCGAAAAAAAACCAAACGATACCCAACCCTAATTATTATACACTTGCTCAGCCAGACAAACTCTGACAACTGGCCTAGTATATTTAAGACACTGTCTTTATTTTGTTGCTTTCCATTTTAGTCTTTCTTCAAGGCCCCTTGCTTTTCTTGCAAATTCAACTGGGACAAAATCTTTTAAATTAATTAATCTCTCAGAGATTGCTTTTACTTGACGCCCAGAAAGCCCACAATTCCAACAGTCTTAGTACCACACCAAGGCACACCAAATGCATATAGACTAATCATGAGAAAAACTAACCATCCCTTTTCCCTATATTGTTTTCGACCAGAGGGGAGTGTCCTAAGTGGTGACCTTCATCCAAGTTTGCTTAAAAGACTCACCAGTCCATTGAAAAGCATGAATCTAAGGGAAAGTAATGCGGTGGTTAATGTAAACGCCTGATTGAACACACCTGTCACATCCAGAATAGCCAGTATGCGATTTAATGCATTTGACAAAGGCTCTAACAGGAGCATCACATATAACTGAAGTTACCTGCAACCAAAAAGTCTTACCACAAATAACAAATCCTTCTCTCAAGCTATTTAGCTCTCTTACAAGAGCATCTAGGTAGTCAGTCTGAAAGGGAAGTTGGTTTAGTTACACCACAAAATAAAGCAATTAAAACAGGTCTTATAATAACACAATCTGAAGAGATGAACTTTTAAACAAAAGGTAGAGCATCTATATTTAGCTGCTTGAATACATGTCTTTCTGGAACTTTAAAAGACAGGGTTTCAAGCGTTGAACCAAGGGAGTTCAATATTCCCAAACAGTATAAACCGCCGCCTGATAACTTTTCCTACACATACTGATTTGTTGTTTTGAGCAAAGAACATCCATCTCTCGGAAGGAAGGAGTGATGTACTTTAGGTATCGACAGGAGTGCTGTAAGAGCAACCAAAGAAACGCCAAACTCGACTGCCCAGCCTGACATAGAGCTTGCCAAATCACTACTTAAAAAACCTCCTCCTCGCTTTCATTAGCATCAATCTCAAAACTGGCATCACTAGCACTTGCTTCAACGCCATCTTCGACTGGCCTCTTTCCAGGCTGAGAATGAACTCGTTTTCCCAAAGATTCAAACACCTTATTGATTCTTTTAACAGCCTTTTTACGCATGATACTTCGCTCACCATAAGCTCCTGGGTTTTCCATTATGCACTGCAGAATAATTCTAGCAACATAAAACAAGTAAAGTCCAACCAGAAGAAAGAACTGTACGCGAACAAACAGTAAATCAAGTAACGCGCTGTAGAACAATGAGTGAAATCTACGTGTTAGTTGCGATTTAAATAAATGTTAACTCACCTTGAAGTATTACGCTCCAAAAGACAAAACGGCAGTTTTAATTTCTCCTCCAGACTGTGTTGTGTTGTGTTGTTTGGGTCGCGTTCAGTGGTATATGTCGATCGCGCCACCTGCTGTTCTGGAGTATAAATTACGCCTATACACAATCTACACAAGCATAGTCAAGTCTGACTGGGTTTTTGGTTAAATGGTCTGTTATTTATCATCCTACATCCTAGTACACCCCTACAACTTATGTTTCATTCTATTCCTATTCTATTTTATTTTTGGAACACCTGTACATACAATTTATTTGTGTGTGTGGTTTATTTATGTGTGTATTTTATTCACATCTTTTTTTTATTATTTGTGTGTTGTTGTTGTTGTGACACTAAAACAAATCCCTTGTATGTGCAAACATACTTGGCAATAAAGCTCTTTCTGACTTCTGACTTAAAAGCTAAAAAGGCTAAATGTCTGTGTTTCACATGGTCTGTGGTATAACATTTTATTCCATGACATAAAATACACCAGTAATGGCTCATTTAATTTTTTAAGGATTTCTGTGTCTTGAAGAAGGCAGCTGCTAACATCTTGCTAAATGGGACTACAGAGGTTGTCTGGGACATTAAATGACATGATGCCAAACAAGTACACTCATTTATTCACTTGTCCACTTTCACAGCCCCATTGTGTAAAATTGCGGAACCAGGGTGATGCTAACTTCTGGGCTAGCCTACAAAAACACATCAAAATACATAATCTCTGAACCACTCTATTAACATTTTCCATGAATTAAAATTTTAACATAACATCTTTATTTGTCACTTAAATTACAAAACAATATCTATTGGTGCATGACATGAAAAAAACAAACAAACAAGAGAACGTAAATTCATGACAAACTCCCAAATAGTTTCTCAAAAGCATTTCTGTCCACCACTCGTCCCAGTCTGGTAGAGAAGTACATCGTATCAGGACAGCTGTAGCGCTTTAAACGCAGGATCGGCTCTCCTTTAGTATCTCCTGAATCTCCCAGAGTCTTGACATCTGACACAGGCACGTATATGTCCCGTCTGTGCCCCCAAAAGGTCAGGTGCGACACCTTTAAGACGGTCTGCGTTGAATCCAGATACATCATGCCAACCACTCGTCTGACATAGTGGCTTATGGAGTACAGCATGACGCCGGCGAACACGGCGATGCCTGTGGAGTAACTCAGCAGCATTACTGAAGCCTGTCCCTGCAGGTAGAGGAAATACACCGCGGGCAGTAAGACGACAGTGATGCCCGTCTGCATCAGTTTGAGTCTAGAAAGAGCCCGCAGGCCTTTGATAGCCGTAAAAGTGTAGATTGGACTGTATTTCCTTGAGGCAAGGTCAGAACAGAAGGACGCAGGTTGGATCTGTACAGTGTGTGTGACTGTAATGGGCATCCGTCGACCCACATGCGCCAGGTCACTGCTGTATTGCACATGAGAGTTTGAAATCAGTCCTGCACGATGGCACCCATAGAGAGGAAGACGGGAAATGCGGATTAATCGTGCTGACATCATCTGTGGAGACAGTAACCATGGTAACAATTAGTGATGGGCGCTTTCGAAGCACTGCTTCGTGAAGCTTCGAAACTTGTGTGAATCATTTGTTTCGAAACAGTAGTTCGGAGCACGTATCAAAGTGCCAAAGTCACCTGATTTCAGTAAACGAGGCTTCGTTATGTCAAAACGTTTCGAAATTTCAATGGTTTGCCGTTGAGGGGCGATTTTGTGAACCTGTGAATCATGCGAGTTCATTGAGATCGCCTCCCAGCGGCGAACCATTGAACCAGCGTCTATGGTTTTTTTCTGATCTGAGATCAGTTTCATCAATTTGTAAACCTTTTTTTAACGAAACATTTGTGTAACTAACCCCCGGTTTCACAAACAAGGCTTAGGCCTAGTCCTAGACTTAAATGTAAGTCTGAGCCGTTTCAACTAAAATAAACTTGCACTGACTGATCTTAAAATATGGCAGTGCCTTTGTTTTGTCTCAAGATGCACACCCGGGGCATGTTTCATAAAACAAGTTTAAATAAGCCAGGTTGATTTCAGTTAGTCTAAATAAGTTGATTTGGATCAAAATAAGTCAGACTAACTGCAATAAGCCTAGCTTATTTGGTAAACTTGTTTTATGAAACAGACCCCAGTATTGTTTTTTCTAAGGCATGTTTATAAAAACTACTTAAATGTCTTAATTGAACTATTGCCTAATCCTGGCTTAACCTAAGCCCTGTCTGTGAAACCAGGCCTAAAAGGATGAGTAGTTAATAGTGTCTTACTGGCCTCTATTTACAAGCTCTCCATAAAACAAACAAAACAAGCCCTGCAAATTAATATAAAAAACACATATTATACAGACACTTCATATTTAATGGTATTTTGTTATTTTTATCACATTTAATGTATTATACTGTAATTAAAACATTTGCAATGAGTTTTTAAACCTGTTTTAGTCCGAGTTTTTGTTGCATTTACACACTTTTGACCAGCAGGTGTCACTAGCATGTGATTCAGTTTTTCGAGCGCTTCGAAACAGTGAATCAATTTTGCGAAGCAATTGGTTCAATCGATTCGAAGCTTCGAAAAGGTTCGTTTCTCCTATCACTAGTAACTATAGTTATTAAAAGAACAAACGCTTAAAATTGACTACATAATATAGCACACTTGCTTAAAAAATACATTTATCACGTTTGTCCTGTGGGTATAATTAGAGTAAGATAACGTTACTGGCTGTCAAGGGCAATCCTTATGTGAACTCAGATTGAGGATATTTGCTAAAGTGTTTCAGGCGTCCACATTTTCGATAACGAAAGAAAATACACCAACGATAGCAAAATAATTCAATAAAATGTATTACTGTCAACAATTTATGCAGCTTTGAAAGCACTTACATCTCCACACATGTTCAGTGCAGTGCTTCTGTGAAGCGGGATATAAAAAGTCAGTCAGCGGAACTTCAAACTAAAGGTCCTTGTGTCGTTATCGCAATAAAATAATTTAAATAAATTATTAAATAATTTATATACTTTTGAAATGTAAAACTGTTTTCAATTTTAAAATTAAATAAAATAATAAATCATTATATTTTAGTCGCCTTTTTATTTTTCTCTCATCCTTTACACACGGGGATTTTTATGCATGAACTCAGTTTGAATAAAAGGTATTTGCAACTCGTGTTCTAGACAGTTAAGATATAACAATGACAAAGAAAATACACAAAACAAATGGCCAAAATAAGTTAAAGAAATGTATTAAAATTAACAATATATGCATTTTTGAACGCACTTACCTATGCTCCAAGACGTGTTCAGTGCGTCGCGCAGTGCTTCTGTGAAGCTTTCAAAATAAAAGTCTCTGTGTTCTTATTGCAATGAAATAATTGAATATAAACTTATTAAATTTAAAATGTTTTGAAATTTAAAAATAAATAAAATGTGAAATTTACTTATATTAGGCCTAACCAAAAAATCTTTTAAACCCATGAACTTTTATGTCATAGTCAAGTTGTTATTTTCTATAGCATCGCGTTAGATAGTTATTATATTTTAGAGATCTTGCGCTCTTTGTTCATCAAGCAGGCGATATAAATGCATTCTTAGGCTGTCATTAATATCAGTTAAAGCTGTTTATTGTGCTGAGCTCAGCAGTCAAACTGGTCACGCAAGTGATTTCGCAATATATCCGTGTTGTCACATTCATATATTTTCATGTCAGTTCATTAAAATGCAAGCAGGTTTGTGAGACAGTTGTGTGGCAATGAATGACTCGAGACGGAACACTCCACTATCATCAGTTTGATGACACTCGCGATGCGGAGATCATCCGAAAGCAACGACGCTGATATCGATCGAGCAGAGTACCGCTGATAATACATGTGTATTGATCACCGATCGATTATTAGCAGTAATAATAGCGCTCGTGGGTTTGTGGGCTCGCTTTCATCATCATGCTTCAGTTAGGAGATGAGCTCACGCTGTTCTCGGTTGTCTTCGTCGTGGTTCTGCTGGGAACCAGGAGCGCCGTCTGGCCCACGGTGCTCACGGCCTCTCTCTACCTCTTCCTGGCGATGTTCCGGTTCCCGCAGGCCCCCTCCAGCCGGGCCAGACAGGTGCTTCGGCCCGCGTCCGGAGCGTCGTCGAGCGGCGCGTCGGCGGTGGCGCACCGCGGTGGAGGACACGACGCCCCCGAGAACACCATCGCTGCTATACGGGCGGTGAGCAGCATGTTTTAGTGCTTAAATGTGTGGCAGTATTAATTTAGCAACTCAAATTCAATTAAATTCAGCAATTAAGCTTATTTTTAAACGCCACACATCACTCTTGATAGTTTTTTTTTTTTTTTAAAAACCAGTATGTTACATAAAGACATACTGAGACAAAACAAAGCAAAGGAAAATAAAAGTACATGCAGGCAGCCAGGGTAAACAACAACAACAAAGTACATCTTAAGAAGACACAATGGATGAATAAAGAAATACAGTTTTCATTGCTTTCTGATGAACATCATTTTGGATAGTTTCCATGTAGGCTACTTGTCTAAGTTAACTCTGAATAAGAAAAAAGAGGTTTGGAGCCAGTACATTTTTGTTTGTTGTGTAACTTATATGAAATTTGGCTAACAGGAAACAAATTAATTATATAATATTTCACTTCTTTTAAGTGGTCAAATAATAATAATAATAATATTAATAATACCTTTAAAACAAAAAGAGAAGAATCACTTACAAAATAAAATTGGACAAACATTAAAAATTCTGAGCAAAATTTTTCTGTATAAGTGGATTGCCAAAACACACGAATGAAGTCTTCTTAAGCAAAATGAAAAAAAAACCTGCAATTCACGTCAATGTCTGACTTCTATTTCCTAAGAAAGGCTTTAGTTGGGTAACATTTGTGAATCAGTTTAAATGTTATTTCTTATACTTTATTGGTAAGCAGATACCTATGAAGCAAGGTCCATACTTTCTCCTAAGGTATATTCTCCACAATATTATTCCAGTATGGTATTACGTAACGATTTGTTGTTATCTCTCTCTGGAAGACAGCCCTGATTTTACAGTTTTTTGTTGATCTGCAGAAAAGCAAACACTTCCAATCATTGTGTCAGTTAAGTTCAGAGAATAAGTGCATGGCCATGGAAATGTAGTACCTTAATTGCAACAGAAAAAGACACACCAGAAGCAATGGCATTGAAAACAATAGCATATTCCTCAGCAGATACAGGAATATTACATCTCTGTAAGAAGTCTGAAATCACTCTTGATGTGCGTCACATCACTGAGCGACTCGTTGTTTTGAGTCGGGTCTTTTCAATGAATCTGTTCAGCTTGTTCAACTGTTGTTGTTGCTGGCTGATTGAACAGAGAATCATTTCTTTAAAACATGTCTGACTCGAGATGAACCGAAAGCCGAGGAGTGTTGCAATGCAAATATACATGCAAATATTTTTATATTTAGATTGTTTATAAAACAAAATTTTCATGTATTCATTTAGCAGACTCCTTTTTTTAGAGCTAACATTATTCACAGTATACAATGTATAATTTATATAAATTCTATAAAATATATTGCATTTACATATACATTTTATGTAATATTTCTGTGAGCTGAACTGAGATGCTGAAAAGGCAGCGCTCAAGAAAGTTTAATTATTTTAAAATGTGTATCTAGATTTTACAGTTTTCCTAACTTGCCTCGCGCGTTTTAAAAACGTGTTCTGTGTGAATTAGCCAATATAACTTGATAACTGTAAGTTGACTCTTTGCCAATGAATGGAGGGGCTAACTATTTGCTCCATTTAAGTATTTAATGTATATTATTTTACTGCACACTGAAAATAATGTCTACTTCCATTTAATTTTTTTTTATCACTATCACATGTTCTTTAACCTCAAAAGCTAATTTCTCGTATTTCTTGTACCTTTCGCACATTGTGAAAGCATTGCATTAACTTTGGTTTTGTGGTATTATATCTCACACCAAGCACTGGTTTCTTCCTCTTATAATGACTCTCATTTCTAACTGAAAGGCGAGTGAGAATGGAGCCATGGGTGTGGAGCTGGACCTGGAGTTCACGGCTGATGGGGTTCCCATACTGATGCACGATGAAACCGTGGACCGAACCACAAACGGGTCGGGACCACTGAGCAAGATGCTCTTCTCTGAACTGCGCAAACTGGATGCAGCGGCCAAACACAGATTCAGGTTAGACGGAAAGAAAGACAAGAGTCGTTTCATGCATTGAGTATAAATAAGCAAGAGCAAGTTAAAGACAGCAGGTGGTATGTTTTTGTTGGTTGCGAGCAGTGACCGTTTCCGAGGTGAGAAGGTTCCAACGCTGCAGGAGGCTGTAGAGGAATGCATCAAGCGCCAGTTGACCATCTACTTTGACGTCAAAGGTCATCCAGATGAGGTACCATTAACTGTCACAACTTACTTTGAGTCCATTGTTGGTGGGACCGTTTCTGTGCACCACAGGTTCCTGCTTAGCAAGAACTTTATTGGTTTTTGCATAAGGAAATGTTAATGTTAATGCTTTCTTGTATCTGTTGTCCATAGGCAGCTGCAGCACTGAAAGAATTATTCCGGAAGTATCCAGTGCTTTACAACACAAGCATCGTCTGCTCATTTGAGCCCAAAGTCATCTATAGGGTAACACAATCCAGCCCGACTGCATTTGATGTGATCTGAATTTCCTAATTTTTTGACAATTATACACTAATATAAAGGTGTATTGGCTGATGTTTTCCAGATGCGGCAGGCGGATCCTAATGTGGTGACCGCATTGACCCATCGGCCGTGGAGTCTGAGTCAGTTTGGCGATGGGACGCCGCGGTTCTCATCCGCGTGGAAACACCACTGGATGCAGGTGTTGGATGTGCTCCTGGATTGGGCCCATCATCACCTGCTGTGGAACCTGTGTGGAGTTTCTGCCTTCCTGGTGCAGAAGAACTTCGTCTCGCCGTAAGTCAACATGTCATTATTGCTATTTTTAGATTATCATTGTGAGGCCATGTCATTATGTGCATTACATTACTGTAAGGTGTTTAACACACCTACCACAGGTCCTAAAATAAATTGTGCATGTCTGTCAGTTACAGAATAGCAACTGCTGCATGCAACAGCTGAAATGGGAGTTGTATTAAAAGTGACTAGTGTGGTTGTTTAAGCACTGACTATTATCCTTGACCACTGCTACACAACCCTAAGGGGCTGCTCACACAAAACACATTTTTTCCATTCCAATGCGATTCTTTGTCATTAGCTATGTTTCCATCCAAAGTTACGAATTAAACTTGGAAAATAAAAGTGGAATATCGCATAAAACATTTGTGAATAAAGCACTGTTTCCATCCAGTGAGTTGAAGAGAACAAAATCGTCACTTCCTGATTAACTTGCGCTAAATATCTATTTTCCGCAGTAGGAGAAGACACTGTATATAATAATTTGTGTATACAATAAATTATGAGCTTCAGAGCACGCAGACGAAACGCGTCATGTTATCTTATTTTCAGAGCCTGCTGTTTAGGAACACAGTTCTGGGAGTAAATTAAAATGAAGCAATTTGACGAGACTTTGCTCAAGGATTTTAGAATAACAAAACTATCATTTCAGATGCTGTGCATTGTGCAATGAGATCTGTCCATTGGTTGGTCCAGTTCTATGCTGTCCCATAGCAAAGTCACGTGTCTTTTTTTTAATGCGCATTAAGGAATTTATTCTGTAAAAGTGCATCTGCCGTAGTTTATGCACATGTTTTCTTATCGAATAAGAAATTTATCCTACTTAGTTGAGCGCATACGTTTTTTATGCGCATTTTTAGAATTTATGCGCATCTTGGCATTTCCATCCAGCGTTTTTTTTATGCGATATCCCAAAATGCGCATAAAAATAGGTGGATGGAAACATAGCTACTGTTTTCTATATAAAAAAATACACGCTAGACGGATGTGTAAAATGCACTTGCATTTTGTCTTTTGCAGCAACTTGCACATGAACGCTGCATTTAAGATGTTAAAAGAATTTCAACTTTTATATGTAGCGCCGCTCATCAGTGTCAATTCAAAAACAGTGGACCAATCAGAAGACTCTGGAGGCGGGGCAAGTGTTGTGAGCTTTTGAACATGGTTGTACCTGAGTGAATGGTCATGTGACATGTGTTTTAGATTGTGTAGTGTGGATGGAGATAACGCCAGTGTAGACGAGGATCGTTTTAAATGCTGTTTTAAAATGAAAATGCACTACTGTAAGCAGGGCCTAAAAACGGCATAGAATAGTGCTTAAGTGCACAAATTGGGATGCACGTAATGTCTTGGCAAGTTTACAAGTACCAGTCACATTTTTTTTCTGTAAACATTCTAATTTTGTTTTTCCTGGTATTATCTTATTGGTGCGGTTAGATTTTGTCAAATACTATTTAAATAGAGTGCTGCAGGAATGACATAATTTTGTAGGCCAACCCTAAAACCAGGAAAATCACCTGGTTCCCTTGACAAAAAGCCAGTAGGATTTTTCCATTGGCTTTTGGATTATTGCAGAAAATACGCTCAGTGGCCAATGAAAGTTAATGATACTTATGCGTTTTGCTCATAATAAATGTTATCTTTTCAAAAGAAAACAGATTTTCTTACTTGTGAAGCCTAATTACATTTACCAGAAGTAAAATGCTCACTGTACACTATAAACAAACTACACCATGGTCACATGACTTCAACGTCACCACCATGTTTGAGTTAGAGTAGTTTACAAGAGCACACCTGTTCAGTATGATGACATTTAATGTCCTTGGCAACCTCTGTAGTACCATTTAGCCGTTGTTAGCAATAGCCTTTTTAAAAGAAAAGCCTAAAAGCAGTGGGGTTTTACTTATGGTCGTTTAAAACCTTGAGCTTGTGTTCACAGTCAGGCATCATTAATTCAGGACAATGGAACAGGAAGTGCTAAAATGCTAATCCATTTCTGGGTTTTACAACTCATTCCTGCAGCACTCTATACAATAAATGCATTTTAGTATGAAAAAAAAAGTCAAGAGCAAGTATAATGTATCAGTATAAGAACATTCAAAGCTGATCTAATCATCAGCACCATCTACAGTGTAGGAGTGTGTACTGCACTTTAAAATGGTCACTGTTTTTTCCATAGGGACTATGTGCAGTACTGGGCAGCCCGAGGCGTAGAGGTGGTGGGCTGGACGTTGAACACGGCTGTGGAGAAGCAGTACTACCAGCAACTACTGAAGATCAACTACATCACCGACAGTCTCGTAGAGGATTGTGAACCTCACTACTGAAACCCCACAGTGTACAATCACTAGTTTAGGCCTTTTATATTATATTCAAGTAACTAAACTGTTCTGCTTCACTCAAAATATTGAAGTATGTGTCTATAATGAATTGCTCTGATTTAGGCAGCATGCTGTAGAGACTTGAAATTTACAGGGTAACAGAGTGCTTTCATTGTGTGAAATTTATAATACAGGAGATGTAAATATCAGTGTCCGAATGTACTGTACACACCCACTCAGGTGAGCCAATTTGACAATATAGATATGTCATCAATTTTTTTCCATTTTAAGTTTTTCATTGAAGGTGGACATTTTTGAGGAAAGTAAGGGGAATTTATTCAGTAAACCTGCTACTTTTTTTACTGCTACTTCTGCAGAAACAGCATTGGAAAAAATAGCTTAGCTATAAACTATTTAGACTAATGTACGGCTTTTCTCTCATTCATGAAATTAGTTGTGTATTCCTTGCTCTTTCATGTTTAAAAGTCTGGTATTGATGGCTAATGAACAGGTTACATTTAAAAACAACATTCTGTAGTTATACCTACTTTAAGAGGGGTCAAGAAATGTATAATAGGTCTTGATCTGAGGTAAGATCTCAGGCAGCTATCAAACGCCAACCTTATGTTGGATACATAAATACTAATTCAGGATTACTTCAAAAAGTGGCATGTTTCTGTTTTCTCTGGTGGTAATACTTAAATAAAACTATTAAATTCTTAATTAACAGCCATTTTGCATTTCAAGGACTGTTTGTTGTACAACCAAATCGCCTCAGACGTTTTTCTCTCTCTTTTTTCTTATGTTCAATCATATTAGTTTAAAGAGTGAAGGTGTAACTTCAGTACCTGCATCGCAGATTAGCGAGATTAACTGTATAGTTTGACCCACACAAACTGTTAATGTGTACCAAGTAAAGCCTGGCAGGTTCCCGCGTGAAGCGTGTCGCAGCTGCGCACATTTACGCAACCCGTGGTCTTTAAAGGGATAGTTCACTTTGAAATTAAAATTTGGTATCTATCAGCTTACCCCAAGGGCATCCAAGATGTAGGTGTCTTTTTTTCTTCAGTAGATCCAATTTTGATGTTTTTAGGTCAAACCGTTCTAGTCTGTCAGTCATATAATGGCAGGTATAGGTCACTGTCTCTATAAGAGGGAAAAAGAACATGCACAGAGAAATCCAAATTAAACAATTCCCCATCGTAACTACACATTGATGGCCTAACACACGAAACGAGCAGCTTGTGTGAGAAAATGAACAGTATTTATATCGGTTTTTACCTCTTGTACACAACCATGTCCAAGTGATCTGAGTGCACACACATCCGGTGTGTGACGTGTGTGCGCGCGCGCTCTGGCTCACGCTGCATTCACACGGGGCGTTGGCGTCAACACTTGAACGGTTTGACCTAAAAACATCAAAATTGGATCTACTGAAGAAAAAAAGACACCTACATCTTGGATGCCCTTGGGGTAAGCTGATAGATACCAAATTTTAATTTCAAAGTGAACTATCCCTTTAATGTGCGCTCGTCTTACTGTACACTTGAATCAGTTTAATATGTTTGCGGACATGAAGAAACAGATGTTTAGATTTTACACAAGAGCGCGTGGCTCCCATGCACGCGGTGCGTCGTAGCAGCACACACAATTCAGTGTTGACAGTTTAGCACTTGTGTTGCTAGATTAACAACTTTTCAGACTACCCAGCAACTTTTTCTTCAAAAAGCACCTAGCAACAAATTTAGCTATTTTTAAAATACATTTGGCAACTGTGACTGTAAATAATAAAAAGGCACACATTTTCTCTCTAAATTACACAAAAAGAGGAAATCAAAGTGTCTACACATATCACATGGATTAAGTTGCTAGTTGCAATTGTTTAATATTAATTGTTCATTTATGATAACACCTTGTTATTAGTTTGTACCTGTACTTGTTGATCAGATCAGTTAAAAAATATGTAGAAAAATAAAAAAGGTACTGGTAATTTTCTGTCAGGACATTATCCGTTAAATTGTAATCTGAAAACACAAAATACAATGCGTCATTTTAAAAATGAGGTAAAAAACTGTAAAATCAATACAGAAAATTCCTTCAAATTAACACATTGTGCCATATTTTACAGAGTTTTCTGAAAGTATAGCATACTAACTACAAATACGCTGCTTACAAATATAATTGTTCATAATGTGTAGTTTTACTAACAAATCTAAATTAATATTTCAAATCGTATTCATAATCATATTTTTTTTTTGCTGAGATTTGAGTAATCAGGGGTCTATTTCATAAAACAAGTTTACCAAATAAGAGGCTTAATTTTACTTAGTCTGACTTATTGTCCATTGATTTGGTTCAAAATAAGTCAGACTAGCTGAAATAAGGCTGTCTTGTTTGGTAAACTCGTTTTATGAAACAACAGATCGTGTATCCTCTGCAGCTTTGCGTTGTGATTGCATCATGACGTCATCGCGCAATGACATCACAACGTCATTTAACATTTAGTAGCTTTTATCCAAAGCGACTGCCTTTAGTAACTTTCCCTGAAAATTAGCTGACAACACTGCGCGCAGTTGCGCGGCCTGACTTTATCATGATCGCGCGGTCGTTTATCATCAGTTGTATCATGTTCGGCGGCGTGATGAAACCCGTGTTTAGATGGTACACACAGCCGGTTGGATGTGTCCAACTGTCCATAGTGTGACTAGGTGAAAGGTGACCCCGGGTGTGCGTCGCGGGGGCGTGCCGTGACGTCACGGAGGAAGGTCGCGATCTGACCGTCCGAAATTACAGTAACAGTCCAGACCAAACCAGAGCTCAGAAAGTTTCCCAGCGCGCCGGACTCTCCGCGAAGCACAATCAGGGCAATAAACGCTCTTAACCTTGACTGACCTTATACACGCTCGCTGCGAGCAAACATACGGCGCTTAAGTCCCCTGGCTGCGAGCGTCTGCACGGCAGATTTGGGATCAGGATCGCCGCTCATTTCCACGGTGGCTGCGTCAAGAGAGCTCCGTCGTGAAGCGGGATCGCGTCGCGTTTTCTGGTGTGCATATAACCGTGACACTCGCGCGGACCGATCCGTAGACCTCGCGTGGATCTATCGTGCCGCAGGGGTTCCTCAGAAACCGTCTCTCACATGATGTACACAATAACCAGAGGTCCCAGCAAACTTGTTACACAACGGAGAACAGGTACAATCTCTCCAGCATGCATAACGTTACATATCAGGTCACGGTGCATCATGTATTATAGTAGATATTTAAGAATAAACCACGTGCTTCTATTTAATATGGTTATTGGCGTTACGTATTAACAGATATTGTTTCTTGCAGGCCCTACGCAACAGATTGAGAGCAAAGCGAACGACCTGAAACCGAAGCAAAGCCACTGGCTTCTGTCAGAGTGAGTGATGATAATAACATTTATATGCAATGCCTGAGCTCCAATTGATCTCTTCACGTGAGTTTGGTCGCTGAGGGGGAACTTAAAAATGATTTAACTGCGCCTTTAAAAACGCCCCAGCGTCCACATCTCGTATATAAGCTTAGCACACTTAAAAGTATCCTTAGCGAACAAGTTGTCCTCGTTTGTAAACCAGGACGTCCCGTTTGTACGCTTTTACCTTAGTCGCTTGTGTTTTTCTTGCGCCGTGTGACCTTGCAAGTGTAGCGCGTGCGCGTGGATTGTCGGCGTGTTTGAAGATTGCGTCACGATTGTATTCGTTTTCATTCCTGTATATATAGGTTAATAACTAATCTTTTGGGGTTATATTATAATGCGAACACATGCTTGTCACACCCCCCTTATATACTCACACAAGGACGTTGTGCTGCTTTCTAGGCTGGAGAGCGTGTCGCGGAACATTTTACGACAGGCGTCGCGTTTGTCTGTCATTCGCGTGTTTGAGATGTCGCTTGTTTGATTTATGTCGCTTGTCATGCTGATATAACGTTAATAAACAAAGGGGTTTCATAACGCGTCGCTGTTACTATAGAAACGACGTTGTGTAAGGGAGGAAGTAACATTATTTGGAATTAAAGGAACAGTTCATCCCCAAAAAATGCGCGTTTAATCGTAAGAATCCTGTGTGAATATTTTTGTTAAAGAATGTACTCTTTTCCACGTAATGCAATAATAATATTTTTTTTTTTTAATGAATATACAATTCCTTTATTTAAATTTCAATTATGCAAATGAGAGATGAATGCACTGTAAAAAGGAGTAGGAATTAAAGGAGACCAAATGTAAAAATCCAAGAACTTATTACTGAAAACCCATATTGATCTATTGTTTGTAGTTCACCAGCACCTAAGATTGTATTTCACCGGCTGAACGGAAAGCGCTTCCACAGAGCAACCTCTCCAAAAGCTGAAAATACTCCTGGAGGATTCACCCCAGCACACGAGGAAAATGTTCGGTTTGTTTATGAGGGTGAGTTCATTTTCCAGAACACCAGTATTGTTATATCCTTCACCACTAAGACCTTGAGGAGGGCCAAGGGTTTGGGCAAGTAGTTGCCATGACCTTAATGAACTTTGAAGAGCGACCAACTGGATGCAAGGCTCTCAAGTAACTTGTCTGATTCTTTATTAAAGTCGCTAGAGTTTAATCGTGTGCAAACTAAAGTTGTGAATGACTAGGGTTCAGACTCTCATAAATGTACTTAGGGAGGTACGTTCACCAGAGTTTGTGTGAAAAAGGCCAGTTCTTATCTTCAGGAGGAGTGTGTTTGTGTGCAGGCCAGGCTCCACCTCCAGCAGCTGATGCAATGGCCCTCAAGGGCAGTTTTCATGCTCCTTTGTACAATGACAGGCTAGTCAAACTGAGGCTTAATGTTTTCTAAAACTGCTTCACAGTCAATAGAAGAGAGCTGTGCGATCCGGTAAAATCTCACAACCGGTTTAGAGAGTGTAAAGGAAGCAATTATAATTGGTAAAAGGTGTCCAAAAGTTTTTAGTTGCCAATAAGATCATGTTTTTCTAGATCTAAACTGTTCTTTTGTTGTGATACATCGCAATTGTAGTATTTTCACAAGTAGTATTTTGGGATACGATGCAAATTAGGACAAAACATGTCTTTTTAGTTTGTATACCTCTCTGTTAATTTTTCATCACTGAATGAAGGATTTTAAAAGACATTCAGATACATACTTGTTCACAAATGAATCGTTCAGGTTTCACAATAAGCTATTCATTGAAAAGAATCGACTCAAATTAATGATTCACTAATAAATTAGACATCACCATGACTTGCAAATTTTAGTCTATACGAGCAATATATAAAGAGTTTCTGCAAAATTGTATGAAGATAAATGTAAGACTTTTTCCAAGAGCCTTTTAAGACCACTTAAAGAAAATTTAAGGAATAAATTAAAGGGAGCATAATACGTCAATAGTTTTTTCTGAATGTAAATGTCTAGAAAGCACAATGTATTAGCGACACTTAAGTTTGAAATACAGCTTCCTACAGATTTCCATTACTTTCTTTTTACTCACTTTACAAAAAAAGCACATTTATGGTATAAAAATAACTTAAACTGTATCTTCTAATGACACACAATAGCAAGTCTTGTTTTATGATAAACTGATCAAACTGATTTTTCTTTTGCAATGCATGCAACATGAATTTTAGACTTAATGCTCTGATTTAAGACCTTTTTAAGGCCCTCATTTGTGGAACATTGAATTAAGACTTAAGACTCATAGAAACCATGATATAGCTGCTAACTACTTTAGCAAAGCATAAACTAGTTAATTGTATATTATGTATTTTCACTGTATATATCATTTGTAATTTTATACTGATACAATATCTTATGATTGCAGCTTGGCAGGAGGTGGAACAGAAGCTCGGAGAGGGATCCCAGCCGGAGAACGGGAAAGGCCCGGTGCAGTACGCGGAGAGAAGCCCCAATCCCGGCATGAAGAGTCAGTCTGGGACTTCTGTCCTATTTACTTTCTTTAAGAGCTGATGAGACCTGATGCCTCTATTTTGCAGATTTGTTCTCAATTTTGAAGGCCTCTTCTGTCTTTAGGATACACAAATTCAAATTATTCATTAAAAAAAGAAAAGAAAAGTCGTCATTTACTCACCCTCATGCCATTCCAAACCTGTATTAATGTGTTTTATAGAAAAGCTGCTTCCACACTACAAAAGAAGAAAAAAAGAGTCTATATTTTGTGTGCTGTTGTTTAATTCAAATATGATACGATCTCAGAGAACTCACCCAGTCTCTGTTTTTCAGATTTTGTGCCTATTGATCTCGAGGAGTGGTGGGCCCAGCGTTTCCTTGCAAACATTGCCAACCTGTCATGACAGGTGCATGATGGGGCATGAGGAGATGTGGCTGACCGGTCCAGACTGAGGCAGTGCTGCCTGACTCTCCTGATGAGCTCAGGTGATCATGCGAGAGATTTGTACACTGTATGAATTCAGCCCTTCCTGTGGAACTGTTTGCCCAGCCGGACCCAGACTCTCTCTCTCTCATGCACACGGAAGATGAACAGAGATTTTTCTTCTGCTTTTCTCTCTTTGTTAGAATGTGAGATGTCTGTTTTTCTCGGCAGATCTTTGCAAAAAAGTGATGTTATAAAACAAACAAAAAAAGTCCAGTAAAAGTTTTTCAAGACCTCTTTGGTATGTGATTTTGTTCAGTGTTGGTCACATTTTGCTATCAGTGGGTGTAAAGATATTTATGGGTCATTTTATTTAATAATTTTTGCATTGTGATTTTATTAAAGCAATTAAGTAAAAAAAATCTTATTGATACAATAATAAAAATCATTTCTGGATACATATAATTATATATTGTATTATACTTTTTTTTGCATTACAGGCTAATGTTAGTTGTGTGAAATATACTTGTCTGTCATGAAAAAAATAGTCACAATGCAAAAAAATCTATTTTTTTCAATCTTAATTTTATTCATGAAAAATTGGTTTACTGCACATTTACACGTTTTCCTAACTTTTGTTTTTTTGGCAAGGAGTTTGAGGCACATTTTGGTTGAAGAAATCATAAAAAAACATAAAACCGCTTAAAATGAACCTATTCTTGTATACAAACATGTGACACTTACATTAAGACATGTCTTTTAATTACATTATCCAGACATTAAATTAAATTCATTTAAAAAATAATATTTTCATTTCAAACATTGTACAAAAAAACCCCATCAAACTGAAACGGATATAAAAAAAAATACAAACAAATGCATTTTAGTTTCAATCCTGTCACTGGAATAGTGCCACACTGAGCGTGTGTCAGACATTTTAGTTGAAAAGATGAAAACCATTATTATCCTTAAACCGCTTATTCTTAAAATCATGTAGTTTTACCACATTATTTTATTTCAGCCCTCATGCAACTCCTCCATTGGGCTTAGCTGCTTTTTTCCTTCCTCTTCCGGCTGCACCACCACTGGTTGTCGTTTTCACACGTCGTTTCCTGCGGGAAGATGCATTCTGGCCCTGTTTGGCTGTACTGAAAGTAATGCACTGAGAGTCCAGGAAGTCTAGTAGTTTAGCAGCACCTAACCTGATGCCCGCAGCTTTCAAGCTGGACCGCAGCTCCGCCAGGGAGAGAGGCTGGTACTGCAGCACTCGCGCGTACAGCTTGGGGTCGGATAGGATGAACTGACGAACCGCGAGGAGTTTGTCCTTCTCACGCACAACAGCCTGAGACGCCGTGATGCTCTCGCTGTCAGAGTCGTCGTCTTCGGACACGCACAGCTCTGGGTTCGACCTGGGAAGAAGAAATGGGTTGAACTACGTTTCCTTGTAGTATTAGTTATGTATATAGTTGTGTAAGAGCTGTACCTGTCAGACTCCGCAGTGGAGGATGTATTTGAGTTTTGAGAGGCTGATAAAAGCTCATCATCTTCACTTGGTGGCAGTTTCATGGGTGAGACAACAGGGGGCGCTGTAGGCTGCTTAAAGGAGAGCGGAGCAGGCTGGGAGTTAGAGGCATTCGGGGGGTGTTGGGGTCCAGAGGTCTCCTCCTCCTCTGAGCTCTGCAGCTGGTGGGTGTATTGATGGATCTCTTTCAGCTTCAGAACCATCTGCTTCTTGGGCAGCGGACGCACGCCGAACCTGGACAAAAAAAAAAAAATTAATAATAATTTGCAGCTCTGTTACTGAATGCATTTCTTTGGCTTTGTGATGCCAGAGACAAAACTGGATTTGATTCTCATTTGCATGTTGAATATTGTGAATGCTTAAACTTTATGTAAAGTTAATTTGGTTTAAGCTAACTTCATAATGCCCCACTGTCAATGTAAGGGAGTATTTGATGGAGAAAGATGCTTTGATTATAAGATATATGTATATTAAGTACGGAATTTTTTAACTTCTACAGAATAATTAAGAAAACATTATGCTTAATGCCTACAACATGAAAACAGCCAGACCTAAGGGATCAAATATAAAATGTTTAAAGTACATTTTAATTTTCTGTAATGTGACATTAATCACATTCTTATTACTGTAATACAGTGGAGTTTGATAAACATTTGTATTTCTTAAAATCACTACACTTACAATTAAAAAAAATGTGTTACATTACAGCAAACATTTTACAAAGTTAACATTATAAAATAATTGATACATTAACTCAAATGAAGACAAAACACTTGGACAAAAAATAAATAAATAAAACTAAATAACTTACTTTGCTACTGAACTAACTTCTGTAACTGTGACCAGTTAGTTATAAGTCATTGCAAAGGTAGTTATAGTTTGTTGGTTCGTTATTGTGCTATGCAATGGCATTAATAAATGTTTTAAACATTATAATGCCTATATATTCTTTTTATGCTCACCTGTTGAGTTTGTTTTTGAGCTCTGGTGTGTCCATATCGGAAAAGCCTGGCATGGGAGTGATGGGCACCAGCGGTCCTTTATTCCTCTTTCTGCAAGCAACTATGAAGAAAGTTAAAGTTGATTTTAAGAAGGTTTTCTAAAACAAAAACGTCTTTCTAAATGCAATGCATGATTAAAGCCCAATTTATACTTCTGCGTCGGACCTACGCCGTAGCCTCTACGCCGTAAGCTGTGCGTCAGTTTTCATTTATACTTCTGCGTCGTCTTCCGCGTCGACGTGCAGTACACATGCGGACCGCTAGTGTGCAGTGTCCACGGGCATGTTGCTGGTGTAACCCGCAGTACACCACGGCAAAAGCCGAAGAAGAAGCGGCTCGTTGGAGAAGCCGTGACGACGGCAAATAAATATCATTAAATCATTATTTAAGACTATAAAAAGGAGACAACAACGGAACAGGAGAAGATGGCATTCTTTCAATCTCCACAAGGACGTGTACCACGGCAGATCAACATTGTTTGTCGCAGACTCGCGGACAACTAGTGATGTATAATGCTATGTAGTATAATAAATGATAAGACACTTGTTCTTTGCTTTGTTTTATTTTAAATAAGAAGGTGTAACATTAAACTATATTACAGTGCTCATAAACACGCACAAAACTCAAGTACATACAGAGGGAGGGGGTTCTGGCAGAACAATCACAGCGCTTGCGGTCAGCGTAGAATTGACGCGCTGTTAGATTTTTGGAGAGGTGCACGTCAGGTACGGTGTAGGTTACGGCGCAGGCCTGTGCGTCTCTGCGTAGGCTACGGCGTAGGTTCGACGCAGAAGTATAAATTGGGCTTAACAGACCTAGAGTTTTAGGCTCCTGGTAAACATAATTAACATACCAACTTGTCTTACCCGGAGTCTTTAGTTCGGCAACTCTCTTGGCAGAGGGACCGGTCAATCTCTGAGAAAGAGGAAGGAAAGCCACCTCCTCTTCTTCCCAATCATCCCACATGTCAGGATCAGGTAGGCTGTGATTAAATGGACCTGGACTTGGATCAGGAGTTTTGGTACAAGCTCCAGATGCAAGAGGAGACGTGGACGTTGGTCCCTTACCCTTGAGACCTGGTGGACTGACTATACCTCCGCTGCTGTCAAGCCTTAGACTAAAGCAGGGCTTCTGGCTTCCAACTCCTCCATCCAAACCCCAGGAGTCATCAAACGCTATAGGAGGCTCGTCCATGCCACAAAATGAGTTTCCTGCAATATCCACCACTTCGTCGACACTTTGATTTGGATCCTCTTCTCCCGCTCTTCCAGACCCATCCATATCGTTGAATGAGTTTCCCGCAATATCCACCAGTTTGTCAACACTTTGATTTGGATTTTCATCTCCCACTCTTCTCCCAGGCTCATCCATGTCACTAAATGAGTTTTCTGCAATATCCACCAATTCTTCATCACTTTGATTTGGATTCTCTCCCAATTCCATTCGCTCTTCGTTGTTACTCTTTCTCGATCTTTCTGGATGACTGCAGCTTTGAAAGTTAGAGGACGGACTGGAGCATCCCTGCTCACGAGAGCTACTCTGCTTCTTCTCAGGTGTCTTACTAGGGGAAGAACTCAGTTGTAGAGACACTAAGCCAACTTTTCCCTGACTGCCGAAGGATCTAGAATTGCCTCTACTCTCCCTGAGCTGAACCTCACAGTCGTCAACCACAGGGGAGCCAAACGGGATATGACGTTGTAAGGAAGAGTCTGAATGGAGAGGAGTGCTACTTGAGGGCTTGGAGACACCCTGGGTTGGATGTCCAATGTGGGTGTAATCAGAAACATCTGTAGAAGGAACCTGAGACAGTCTTAGATGGTGAAGTGGTCTCCGGTAACCTGGAAAGCGATCCGTATCAGAGCTACGATGGTCTTTAGAGGGACTCGGATTTGATTTGGGCAATTCAGACAAGGGTACCGGTTTCTCTTTTATGCAGCTGCTGCTTGAAGAATCAAAGCTAGCAGGTTTCAAACCACTCGAGACAGAGGAAGAGGAAGAAGAGGACAATGACTTAGGGAAGAGTTGGGTTCGGCGCATGCTGATGCAGGTCTGGGTAGAGCTACAGCGTGTGGATGGTACCGGAGTGGCTGGAATCAGCCAGGAAACCTCGGCAGAGCCATCAAACACGCTTTCATTCGCAATCCCGGGGCTACAGTGCTCTGGTCGGTCAAATATATCTTCTGTATCAGTTGACACCGGCTTGGAAGCATCTACCCGTTTGCCGGCATGGCCTTGTGATCTAGATTCTTTGAAACTGTTCTCTGTGACTTTGCAAGCGTAGCTTGTGGACGTCTGAAGAGGTTCTGAGGGAGATTCGAAAGGAGACTGAGGAGTCAAAGCACGTTTAGTGGTAGCAGCATTGCGGCCACCGTCTACATCCATTTCATCACCAGAATCTGAGAGAACAATGAGCTCAACCTGTTTGCTTTGAGATTGTGGAGGGGAAGCGGGGTTTTCGATTTTCTGGCATACTGAATTGTCATTTGTTAGAGGAGATTTCCCTGTATGTTCACCCTCATGAGGAACAGGAGTCACTCCAGGCATGGGGAAGTTAGTCTCACCTGACACACCTGAACTTGGTGGAGGGCTTATAGACAAGTCAATCACCTCACTAACACATGAAGGGCAAAACGGGGCGGGTGTGTTTTGCTGTGGTGTGTGCGATGGCTTGTAACATTGTTGCTGAGAGCAGGATGCTGGCGTCTGTGTCGGTTCCATGTATTCCTCTACAGACTGGGAGAATAAACGGTCATAGCTCTTGTCTAGACTGGCATCCGGGTCTCTATTTTCATCTAATTCTGAAATCAAACAAACTCTCTCAGTCTCCAAATTAGGGTTTTTAAGGGTTTCTTCTGTTGGACTTGTTACCATGGCAGCCTCCATCCCATCCACACCTTGTTTGTTACTATGGCAACTGCCGGCAGATTTCTCTAAGAGGGATTCTGTCTCGTTCCTGTTTTCTGTCTCATCCTTCTCATTTCCGAGGGATGTATTTGCATCTCCCCCCTCTTCCTCGATCTCGGTCGTAGCCTCCAACATCGTCTCCATCTTCCTTTGTGTCGCAGCAAAATCATAGATCTTGTCAAGCTCTTCCTCATCCACCCGGTCCTCTTTTTCTCCATCTTCTTTCTCTCGCTCCTCTTCCATATCTCTTTCCTCTTGGGCAGTCTCTTTGAAATCATCATCTTCTTCGCTGTCCCCGTGCTGCCACATTGATTGGAGGAGCTCCAAGAAGTTGCTTTCTGCCAAGTTCTGGTCTTCTTGGTCCCTGAGATGAGGCTCGGGTGCTGGAAATATGCCTTCAGATTCCTCTTTTGGGTTTTCCTCCACACTTCCAGAATATTCCTCACACTGCTGCTGCAAGCTCAGCCAAACCAAACCTGAAATATAACACATATTTACTACCCTAGAATCAATTTATATCTAGTGGGGTTCGGAAATAGGGGTGTAACGGTACACAAACATGATGGGTCGGTACATACCTTGGTTTTGACGGTTCGGTATGGTTTCGGTAGAGCAGGGGGAAAAACGCATAAAATTGCTTCTTTTTTTGATTAAACAGTGGTTTACTGAACAAATCCAATTTTCTTTCTTTAAATAAATTAAATTATAATTAAAATTTTCTTAGGGATAAAAATTTTCCTCAGGTTATGCTCTAGTTTAAACTATAGGGAGCCCTTTTACATTACTAAGGTTACAATTAACAAAAGAGCCCAAACTTAAATTCAATTATTTATTTTTAAATATAATCAAGACTCAACTTAAAAAAAAAAAATTGTATGCAATCATGTAAATTACACATAATGCAGTTTGTAAATTAACTTTAAAATTAAAAATTAAAATACATTTATTTAAATTAAATTTAAAGTAAATAAAAATGTATATTTGTTGCTGAAATATATTAATTTACACAGTGGCTGTCATAACTTGTTTCATAAACAGATTTATTTAAACCCACATTAAATAATTAAGACATCACTAACAGGTAAAGATATAATGAGTATATAGTCTAATGTTTTGCTAATTTTCTTCTCTAGACTTCATTTCTCTAGCACACTAACGAGCTGTGGACACTGATGACTTGCCTGAGGTAAATGAAATGCTACGTGACATTTTTTTTTTACAAGCTGTTTTATTGACGTCTTTCCATGGTTGAAACACTGATTGAGCGATGAAATGTTCATACATGTTTATTTCGCATTAAAACTAGTAGTAAAGAAGAAGGGATGATCACGCTCAATCGCACGCTGCACTACCGTTTGAACTGAGGCGTTTATACAGCGATCTGTCATGCCACATCAAAGATCGCCAAAACGCCATTTAATCTTTGAATTTCCTGAAAAACTTACATAATTTGAAAGATGAGACTGTTTCTTATCAAAAGTTACAATACAATGAAGTTCCACTCGTGCAGTGGTTAAACCAAGGCAATTTTCGGTACGAATGCGTGTACCATTAACACCCCTGTTGGGAAATAATTGTAGTATTTGAACCACATCAAAAGAATCATCACACTGACCTATCGGCAAGCTCCTGTATGTGGGGTAGCAGTGTGTGTGTCAGAGGACAGTGGGCTGTGTAAAGATACTGCAGGAGGGCCAGTACTGCCTCCCCAAGCACATTACCCAACAGCACCCTCTGAGAGACAGGCATACCCTCCTCCTGAACACCAAAACCTGAGTCATGAACCTACAAACACATGGTAACAGCTTGGTTATTCGTCTGCACTTCTTGATTATTAGTTTATGCTTGTGGCATCAGCGATAGAGATAGACTTACCATGTTGACCAGCAGGGGGCATCGTGTGTACAGCATAAACGAGTGCGTGAAGAAAACGTGCCCACTGTCCACCTGTAACTGCACATCACTGAGTTGAGGGTTGTTCACCATGCTGCTCAGATCTGATGCTAGCTTTGAAACGTTCACCTGAAAAACACAAAAATGGACTCAGAAAAATACTAGAGAACTTTAATGAACATCTAATCATTCCAATTTATTCATGTCCAATCACAACTGAGTACAGATGGATGCAACTGAAGGAAATTCTTACTGGGGTTTTCTTGGACGTCTTGTTGTCATTTGTCTCTGGAACAAAACCACTTGAGGGAAGTTCCTCCACAGCATTGTCTTTAACTAAAGAACATGGGACAGTGTGAGACTGATAATAAAAAAAAAAAGATGTCTTCTTGTGACAGAATACCAGTATTACCTGACTTGTACCCTGCGTCCGTGTACGTTGTGTATCCATACTGGGTGAGGGTCATGCCTTCCTCTGCAAGCTCCATCAGATCCTGCAGAGCCTGGGAGCCTGGTGTACCCGAACAAGGGGTGAGAGGACGGGTAGCCTGGTGTTGTGCTTGGCTCTGATCTGAAAGCTTTTCCTGGACTGAATCAGCCTCAGCTGGAAATTTCTTGACTGGAGTTACTTCAAGAGACTTGACCTTTTCTCTCTGAAGTAATAATGTAAAAAGACTAAGCATCAGCACCCACAACACCTTCTGGGTAACTTTAACTTCTATGAAACAAAATATTCAGTGAGAATTACATAAACTTTCTATTCATCAAAGAATTCTCACAAATAAAACGTATCGCACTGAAGACTGGAGTAATGGCTGCTGAACATTCAGCTTTGCATCGCATAAATAAATTACATTAAAAAAAATCCAAAATACTGGCCAAATTGGACAAGCAGAAAAAAATCCTTACTGTTGTGGCCCATAAGACATATCTAAAGCAGGACGCACATGGTGCGATTTTTAATGGTCTTTAATAGTAACCTTTATGGCGTATTTAAGAAGAATAGTGTAAGCAGCACTACACACCCAAATGAAAACAGCGGCGCAACCGGTGTTTATCATAACAAAGGCAACATATCAGATGAATTCCGTGAGCAGAGGACGAGAACGCTGGAGTTTATTGCGGTTAGAAGAAATCTCTAGCATTAATTCTGATCGTGGCTTGTCTTAAAAAACGAAGACAGTTTGATGTTCGTCAAAGAAGTCACACTGCAGAACTGTGCGCCAAATCTTGTGACACTGCCAGAATTTCGTCAGAGGTAAAAATTTGATTGCAACGGTCATTAACCGGCTGTCGGTGAACATGTCAAACCAGCGATCAAAGACTACAGATTTTAGCCAAGGATTATAGGAATCTTTTAGGATTTTCAAAATTTGACTCAGGCGACCAAATCGTGACCAAAATCGCACAGTGTGCGCTGGGCTTGAAGTATACAACTAAACTAATCTCTTACAATAAATTGTTTCTAAATTCCTAGCTAATGTTTTGTACTATGTTATATTATGCAGTAATGTTACTTTGTTTTTAATAAACTCCAATTTACAGGTAATACATTCTGATTAAAAATAATAAAAAATAATTTAGATTTTTGTTAGAATAACTTTTTCACTGAAATAGCACACACTGGTGAATTATACACAACAGCACATAGAGAATTTATTAAGAAAGTCCAAAAAACATGAATTTATAGTTGTCATGGATACTTTAAAGCTATTATTGTATTGCAAATTATGTAATGAAACAAATTTTAGCATATGTATATTTTATAAAATATTTTCGGACAATATTTACAATTTTGAACTAATGATCTGTACTACATTATAAAATGCAGCAATGTGGTTTTAGGTTTTTATTAAAATCCAATTTTTACAGTTGCTACATTTTGATAAAAAAATAAATGTAGAATTTTTGTCTGAAATAATGCCCTCTGTTGAACTGTGCATAATAAGACAAGGTGAATTTATTAATAAAGTAATAAATAATCTCACCTCCGGTGCAACCCATGGCTGTATGAAGTTGCTTAGTTCTGAGGTGTAAAACTCTGAAACTGCATCTGGCCCTCCTCCATGAAGAGCACTTTTGTCCCAGAGGGGGGCTTGAGGATGAAGAGGGAGCGCGGAGGGGGAAAGAGTTGGTGTTGGCGGAGAGGGGGGTCTGGAACGGAGCAGGAGACATGAAACCCGCTCCTGCAGACGGTTCAGTGCTGTCTGAGGGTCCTGGATGAGGAGAAGTGGTGGGTGGACAGGAGACGCTCCCTTCTTTCTCTTCCCACGGCCCTTACCTGAAAGACAGCAGGAATGATGCACTGTGTGTAATAACCTGCAATTTCACTGCATATGTTTAACTGAAAAAGGTGAGTTTACCTGCTCCAGGTTTCCACTGTAAGACAGGAGCCACTGTCGCAGGAGGACTGGAGAGATGAACCAGTATCTCCTTCCCCTCGGTCATCTCTCGCTCCTTTTCCATTTCCTGCTCGAGTAAAGAGCGGGACAGAGCCAGCGCCACCATTGTGTCCTCGTCCAACTTCTGGGCTTTCCTCCTGGGTCTCTTTTTTACTGGCATGCCATCCCTCCTAGTTATCGTACCACTACCTAGTTGCTGTCTGCAGAGAGAAGGAACATGTAAAACTAATTAATCTTAATTAAAAGCATCCAAAAATAACCAGTGATGTAATTATTTTAAAAAGTCATATATATTTATTTTTAATAACTACTGTATATGTTTTACTTTTCTTCTTCATTTTTGGCATATTTTTAAACCATGTTTTCTTGACAGTTAAGCACATTTTCCTCCCCATTTATATTTACTGTAATGCATACCGATATTTTAATTGAGAATGTATGATTTTTTTATAATGTTTTAAAATTAAATCAGCATAAGGTGCAAAAAAGTACTGTGCTGTATATACTTCCCAATTACTGTGATCAAAAAGAACGTTTTTTTGCATTACAGTAATAAAAGGTGAAGATAAAAATGTGCATTATAGTCAAAAAAAAATGTCACATTGAAAAAAAATGTTCTGCATGTTTTTTGTTACTTTTTAAATAGTGCTGTCAAACGATTAATCGCATCCAAAATAAAAGTTTAGTTTACATAATATATGTGTGTGCTCTGTGTATATTTATTATATATATATAAAAACACACACATACAGTATATATTTTGAAAATATTTACATGTCTATATTTATATTATAAATAAATATATTTAATATATAAACAAACCATTTTTCTGAAATATATACATGCATGCGTTTGTATTTATATATACATAATAAATATACACAGAACACACACATATATTATGTAAACAAAAACTTTTATTTTGGATGCGATTAATCACGATTAATCGCTTGACAGCACTATTTTTAAAGTATAAAAATGTATTACTTGTATAACTAAGTATATAAATACATAAGTGTGTATATTTGCACACATCTAAGTATATAGTACAAATATATAAAAAAATATATATAACAAAAGTAATAAGTGGCCGACTTACGATTGGTCGGTGGTGCTGTCGCTCGCTGTCTCAGCAGCCTGTCTCCTCAGAGCCTGGAGAAGATCATTTGGTTTCACACCCATATCACTCGAGCAACGCTTTAGGTGGACAGACCGGCTTTTTTCTGATTTAAAACTCTTTCCACAAATGGGACATTCTGGGACCCGTGGTCTGGGGTGGGATTGATGGGATGCTGAAGGAGCGCTGCTCTCGCATGCATCTAAACATCTACAAAGCAGGAGAACGAGACAGATGTCAAATGTGAAACTCATCCCATATGTGTGGAATATGAATGATACCTCATAATGCAGTGTGCACAGAGTTGGTAACGCACCTGTTGATGTGCTGAGTGCGCAGCGGAGGGCTCATGGCTGACAGATCTTTCTGGCAGAGCTGGCAGAAGAACAATCCTTCATCTTCCACGTCTCTAGTGGACCGAGCCTCACGATCCAACTCCTGCTGAAGCTGAAGAGCCAGCGCCTCATCACTGCTCACATCTTCTGTAGAACACACACAAACACATTCACTTTCTGACTTTCACTGATTACATGAAACATGCCATAAAAGTACTTTTTTTGTTTTTTTTACAATTATTGCAAATTAAACAAAAATCAGTTGTAATATAACATTTATAATATATAACATTTATATATATATATATATATATATATATATTATTTTTTTAAACTGTAAAACAAAACTTACCTGTAAGACAACACATACACTTTAGACTAGGGTTGGGAATCGAAAATCAATTCCAGTTCTAGAATTTAACCACATTGGTATCAAAACTGGGAATCAATAAGCATCAAAATCGATAAACAGTTTTATAAACTGTTTTATCGATTCCGATTAAACAGAATCGGAATCGATAAAATTCAAATGATACCCAACCCTACTTTAGACAAATTACTTTTATTGATGACATTAAAAATCTCAAGCCATAAAGACATGCACATTTGATTTACAATGATATTTTGTTTTTTTTAATTGTGTTGATTTGGGTTGCAAGTTACAAAGCGATCTGTTTTTAATGACTGTTTTGAACTGTATACCACAGTTCACAGTTTAACAAAAAAAAAAATTATAATAATAAATTTACGGAGTCCTCCTGACGTTATACTTTAACATAAACAGTTATTATTGCACATTAACAAATTTTCTTTTGTAATGAAAGAATGCGAACAATAAAATATATTTTTATGTTTTATATATAAACATTTTTATATACAATATATTGAAAGTTTTATTTACAATTTTAATTACAATTTTTTTTTTTTTTTGGTGGAGGGCAATTAAATCATTGCTTGGGCAAATAAAAGTCTAAAAAGTTTGAGAAAAAACAATATACTACCCCAACCAACCCAAAAAATATATTGCTGATGGTTGTATTAACAGAAATTATCTGGTAATTAACTAACTCTAACTTACAGGGATAGTTCACCCAAAAAGGAACATTTGGGTTTCCAAACCTGTACAAATTTCTTTCTTCTGAAGATATTTTGAATAATGCTGGTAACCAAACAGTTGACGGTAGCCATTGACTTCCATGTATGGGAAAAAATTCTATTGAATTCAATGGCTACCTTCAACTGTTTGGTTACCAACATTCTTCAAAATATCTTCTTTTGTGTTCAACAAGAAGAAAGAAACTCATACAGGTTTGGAATATAGTGAGGGTGAGTTTTTTACTACCTAATGAACTGCACAACACTATGAAACGTGGTATGGTGAGTTCATGTTTTTATGAAGTTGAGGGTCCCTGGGTTGAAAACCCCTGCTTGACACCATACCTGTGAGCTGGATCTCAGCAGTGGTGAGATGGTTTCCATCAGACTGTGTGGTTGTGGGTTGGTCGGTCTCTGCATGCAGAAGTCTCTCTGGACTGGCTCTCTTAAACCGCTGCATTCTCCGGATCACCGCATCTTTGACTTTCCCTGTGTCAGATACTTCAGGAACATCACCAGACCCTACAGCCTGAGTCCTGCCATTGATCTTACTCTTTACTTCAGTCTTAGTAACATCCTTATCAGTCTTCTTTCTCCTCTTAGGAGGGTTTCTTCTAGAAGAGGGGGAGGATGGCTCCTCATCCTTGGTTGCTGATCTCTTTTCATCTCCAGATCCTCCTGCTCCTTTCTTCCTCACTCTTTTGAGGAGACGAGAGCAGAGGTCGGTGAAGTCTTGGTCTGAGTCGTCCATGATGAGCCAATCACAGACATGATCTGTCTCATGTGTCAGTTCTTATATGGATCCATATTTATGGATTACTAAACATCATTTGTATTTTAATATTGTGGATAACATGCACGAAGCTACAAGCTTATCAAACGCATTTTATAGATACTCATGAAAACGTATTTACCTTTGTTTACATTTCACTCTGCTACTATTCGAACGTAATTATATCGGTTAACGTACTTGTATTACGATTTATTCCATAACAACTTGAATACAGACCGTTAGCAAGACTCACTTCATTATGTTTGTAAAACAGATGATTTAATGTCGCAAAACGACGTTTTTTTGATAAAATGTGCTGCAGCGGCGGCTAATGTTGTTCAAAATACTGTCCCGCATCTGCCGCCGTCTACTTCCGGTGACGTCCAGTACGCGGCGACGCAATGCCTGCGTCGATTGCGAAACATCTCCGAGTCATGTGACTGAACTTACGAAATGGTGAAATTGCTAAAAAGATGGTAAATTACATTACATATTGCGAATAACTAGTTTAAGTATTTATAAATTTTGATTATAACAATTAAATAAGACAAAGGACGCGACAACCTAACGTGAACTTGCTCAAAACTTTAGCATATAATAACAACACAGAATACACATGATTTTGATCTGTTGCAGTTTATTTAACAATATGGTATACAAGTAAGAAATACGTTTTTTCAACCAGTTTATACAGTGATTCCATTCTCTCTTCCTTATATTTATAGTACTTTGCTTAACTTGCATGATTTACATAAAGGGAAAAAGTAGAGCCCCTGTTCAAGTTTGTGTGAGAGGAATGAGGGTCAATAGCAGAATCCAATCTGTGTTTCCAACAAGCAGTCAACCAGTGATCGCCCATTCCCTCTCGCTCAGCTTAGGGGCCCCCTCTCTCCCTCTAGCTCTCTTTATATTTATATATCTGTATGACAAAATTAGGACAAAAAGCAACAATATTCTACATCTGCAAGACAGAACCTCTGGATCCAGGCCAGTGAGATGTTGTAAAAGTGTACATGTCCTCTTGGGGTGCTGTATTGTCTGAGTGATGCATATGTGTGTATGTGTGTGTGTGTGTGTGTGTGTGTGTGTGTGTCTGCATACATGCGTATGCACAGTTCCTATCGATACAAACAAATAGTTCTCCTCATACAAACTTCACAATGAGGAAAGGAGGAAATGCCTCCGAATGCATGTCTGAAAAAATGGTACAACACTAGAGTACAATCGCCAGGAAGGATGACAGACAGAGAAGAGAAACCCTGACCCCAACTCCCAGACAAATTATTTTACAGTCTTCCAACACAAAAATGCTGCAAAGTTAGATAAGGTACAAAACAAAAGGTATGAATAATATAATGAAGTTTCGTAATTTTCTTAAAAAAAAAAAAAGGCATGAAACCAGACCGCCCTCCCCCGAAACCAAACCAAAAATTTTAAACAAAACATTGACCACACAAAGGTCTAAACTGAACAAAAAATATATTCTTTGTGATTTATATTTCTTTTAAACAACAATTTTCAAATCCCTCTTAAAAGGAAGCAATCAGTCTTGTTTTTAGGAAACATCAACATTCCCTATTCCTTGTCGACATAAATTTCTTATTTTCACCCATACATTTCTTCAAACTTTTTACATGTCAGTACAAAAAATTCGAGAATATTAGAGAAAAACCAACAGAGCCACAAAAAAGAGGAACGGGGAGACTATGGTGGGTGGAGTCTCCCAGAAAACGCTACAATCCCTCCACAAATTTCTCCAGCGTGTCTCCCGTTGTGTCTCCCACCATGCCTAAGTCACTGGGCAGCCCTTGGCGGTTGGGCGTATTAAGTTGCGGGAGCATGGCACTCTGCTCGGGTGTGCCCAGGTGTGCCTGCTCCATGGAGCCAGGCATGGACGTCGTCAGACCAGGGTGTGGTGATCCTGTGTGCTGCGGCGAAGGCTGCGGCTGAACCTGCGGGGAAGGACTGGAATGTGGAGGAGGCTGCCGCGACGGCGGTCTGGGCGACTGTACGGGGGCCGGCGAGCACACCTGATTACTGAGTGCATTAGCCATGGTTTGGCCGGGAAGGTGCGCACCTTGCGGCTGGCCAGAAATCAGGTGAGTTTGTGGGCTCATGGGACTCGATTGCGCCGGCGAGCCCATTGGAGGCTTGAGGACGACCTGCTGCTGCTGCTGCTGGAGCATGCGTTGGTGCAGGAGGTTGGATGTGCCATCCATTCCCATCCCGGCTTGCCCCATCTGGGCCATAGGGGGCAGCTGTCCCATGGGTCCGCCTGTTGCCTGCATGGCCAACTGTTGCTGCTGCTGCATCCGGAGTTGCGTGTAGTTGGTAGCAGTCCCTTGTGCCTGTGGGAACTGGCCATGCGCCTGCGGCATCACTCCCTGCTGCTGCTGCCGCAAAAGCTGACGGCGGTACAACTCCTGCAGCTGCGGGTTGTTGGCGTGCGCAGGGCTCATGAGCTGCCCCTGCACTCCAAGAGCCGCCATGCTCTGTGGAGCGGGCTGCTGCGCTTGCTGCTGCGGCGCCATGCCGGGTCGCGGCACCGCCTGCATTGCTGCCATGTTCTGCGCGGCATGCATGCCCTGTTGCGCTTGTTGCTGCTGCGGCTGGTTGGCGTGGTACTTGGCGGTCCTCTGTTTGATGAAGGCGGCCATGAGCTGCGGGTTCGATTTGAGGATGTTCAACACCTGCTGCTGTTGTTGGGGCGAGCTGGGCGACTTGAGGGTGAGTAGCAGGTCTTGCAAGGCATTGGGGGCAATGGCTCCGGGTCTCTGGGGTGCTTGCGGTCGCGGGCCCTGCGTGGGCACCATCATGCGTGGCTGTGCAACTTGCTGGGGCATCGTGGGCCTCTGCATAGGCATGGTCTGCGGTGTGGTCTGCGGCGGAGCAACCTGCTGCTGAGACGCTTGCATGCCTGGCTGAGGGCCTCCAGTCCACTGTCCTTGCGGGATTTGCGGCATGACCTGTTGCCCGCGTGGCCCAACATGCTGCATGGGCGGCTGCATCGTGCCTGGCATGCGTGGCTGCTGGTGGTTCATGGGAAGGCCATTCATGGTCATGCGATAGTTCTGTTGGTGCTGAGCCTGCGCGACCATCTCTATGTGACGTGCCATTTTGACTGCCATAGGCGGAGGCTGTTGCGGCGGAGGCTGTTGCGGCGGAGGCTGTTGTGCCGGCGGCTGCTGCTGCTGCTGCTGGGGAGGCTGTGGGAGCGGAGACTGCTGCTGGTGTAGCGGGGAAGCCTGTGGGCCTGGTTTGCCCTGTGAAGCTTGAGGAGGGGGTTGTCCGTTGCGGGGAGCATTGGGATAAGCCGGGGACATAACGCCTGCATTGGGAGTCGTTGGCTGATTGGATAGCGGTTGCGGCGTTTGAGGGGTTTTGGGTTGCTGATGCGAGGTGGGCGTGCTGGGGGCTGTTGATGCAGGCGGCGAGGGTAGGCTCTGAGGCATGGCTCGGCCCTGCATAGTAGCCATGCGTCTGCGCATCATCTGCGCCTGCTGGAGCCTGTGCTGCAGCTGCTGCTGACGCAGTTTGTGCTTGATGTTGAGGCAGAAGGGCACGGGGCACTTGTTCTCCTGACAGTGCTTGGCATGATAGCAGCAGAGCGCAATGAGCTGCTTGCACACCGGACAGCCGCCGTTTGTCTTGCGTTTGCAGCCCTTGGTGTGCTGCACCACACGTTTCATCTTCTGGCAAGATGGCAGGGAGCAGTTGGCATTGCGGCACTGGCAGGCATGCACCAGAGACTGGATGCAACGCTGGATGCTTAGACGCCGACTCTCCTGAGGACTCTTGGAGGCCTCGCCGCTTTGACTATTGTCATCGTCCAGACCCAGACCCCACTTAACCATCTGGTGCTCGTGGCCCTTAGTGTTGTAGCAACTAATGCACAAGTCAAAGTCCTGAGAAAAGATGAGGAAAGAGTGATTAAGCAAGGGACGGCAGGAAGTCTCCTTATGATAAGACAAGAAATGGTTATGATGCATCAATGACAACTGGACAAAATCTGAAAGATGTGTTTAAGCTACTAGTAGAATAGTTGTTACTAAAAGATCCCATGGCTTCCCAAGTTTCACAATCCCAAAGGCTTACTTTTCTTATGCACAAACCCAGAAACACACCCACATCCACTACTGATCATAAAGGACAGCTGTAACGTGTTACAGGAGCCTCTGGATCTTACCTCGCAGACAGTACAGTGCCAACGTGTCTCAACATGGTGTTTACATTCATTGCAGGTGTAGACAAAGCGGTCCTGGCCCTGGTTGTGCAATTCCACCAGCATGCACATGGTGCTCCATTTGCAGCGCCGCAAAGAGCTGAACTCCCAGTGCTTATCCCGTGCTAACGTCAAGAAGGCGTCCCTTCCGTCCATCAGGTCGCAGGTCAAAAGGGGATCGGAGTCAACAATGGGTAGTAATGAGTTGACCATGGGCCCAGAGTGCAGATGGATTACAAAAAACACCTGGGAGAACATGTAGGACAAGGTAAGAGGTTTTTCCAGAGAAAAACACTTAAATTAAATATGCATATCAAACTCTGACATACAAAACAGTGAAAATTTCAAGTTAAACAATATAAATGACTCATGCTATGCCTTTGAGAGCAATTTTATGATCAGATGAAGAACATATAGTAGACCTCTTTGTGTTTCTCCATTGCGGCGTAGAGTTTCTGAGAAAGATCATTGGCTACATTCGGCATCCCAGGTTTCTTTTTATTAGCTCGGCTCACGCTGCTTTTATTCTTATTCGTTTTCTTGTTGTTCTTCTTCTTTGCATTCTTACTGTCCACTGGCGTGCCCTGTTAGAAAGAATAAAAGAGTCTATAAAAGGTGTTTGAAGTTTGTAAAAGATGTAATTAAATCTACAGAATATCAAAATGAACCCTATGCAGTATCCTAAAATTTTCACCTCTGGAGTTTCACAAGCTGCCGTGTTTTCTTCTTTTTTCCTCTCCTCTTCCTCCTGTTCCAACTCCTTGATGCTCTCCTCCAACACATTGGGCCAAAAATCACCCTCAAAATATGGAAGCTCGTTTGCACTCGTCAAACGGTCCTCAGTTGCTTGCTTAAAGATGTCCTATTAAACACAAACACATTATATTTATACCATATAACTGTGTACATGATAGCATACACACAATCAAAACAAAATTAAGATCACATGGTCCCTGCTATACCTTGTAGTCATGCAGTATCCGCTCAGCAAAGGCCTTGTCCAGCATTTTGCGGTACCACTCCTGCAGGCGCTTGGGTTTTGGGATTTTCTGGTCGGCAGGGTGACAGTGGAAGATATAGTCATCACCTTCACTAGGTGGACATGCCCAGATGTGTGCCGTAACATATCTGTGGTGGAAATGTTCAAAATTCAGGGCATGAACAGGAACTGTATTTGTCGGCCTCAAGGAAGATTTATACGGTGAAACCTACCCAAGCTTCTTGACGTATTCCAAATAGCCGATGAGGATTTCGTGATAGACTGCTGTTCTCAGCATGCGAGGTCTGAAGAAGTGAATACTATCGAGGTACGATATGTATACCCGTCTAGGTAAGTACAAAAAAATAAAGAAACTTTTACCTTCATTGCATGCTGAGCATTACGTGCATTGCTGCATAAGTCTGTTGTTTCTCTAAAGAATTCCAGTAAGAGTTTACCTGGTGTTAGGGAAAGGGCAATCAGATCCGTACTCTTGCACGTGCATGCCGAAGAAACACACGTCCACTCCGTCAATCTCCTCAAAGGCGAAAAGTGCTTTGGTTCTGTAGGGGAAGCTCTCGAGCATCTCTCCTGTGTCTACAAACCTGAAACGAAGCAGGGGATTAACTCACCTTTACCTGTTTCAAGAACAAACACTAGCACACCATAACATTACCATCAATGTTTTGTTTGATGAACCAATATTGAAATGGGTGGAACTCTGATCAGGAAAATGATCAGGCAAACCAGTTGATTTATTGGTTCTGCATCCAAACTTGCCCTCTGAAGGGTTATCTGAAGATTTAGCTTACTGAAAAAATAAAAAGGTAAGCATGAAGGTTAAGTTTACCTGGCCTTCATGCCAGGTTTGACCTCCACCATTTTCTCTGAACTGGCTACGACTCGCACGAACACCTCTCCAGCTTCCGGATAGTTCTGTCTCTTCAAGTACTTGTTCACCCGATCTTCTATGTACGTGCCTAACCGCGTCGCCTGCAACCCTGGATCGAAGACAACAGCATTAAACACAACAACACTTGTAAAGGGATGGTTTTTAATGAAACATGATATTTTTATTGAAAGCTGAGATATTTCACCAAAAAGAATTGTAAACAGAAGCAAGTACGTTTGCACATTCTATGCATATGTGTTGATCAATGTTTGAATGTGAATAAAAGCCTGAACTATACCTGCTCATCATATCAAGTGATCATGTCTCTTCAGAAGACTTGGATTGAAACACTCAAATCACATGGATAACATTTACGATGTCTTTACGAGCTTTTTTGAATCATCCAATTTTTGATTGCATGGACTTTAAGTAACTGGGTTTCCATCCAAAGTTACAAATTTAACTTGTGCGCCAAATTGGAATATCGCATAAAACATTTGCGAATAAGCACCGTTTCCATCCAACGAGTCAAAGAGAACAAAATTGTCACTTCCTGATAAACTGGCACTAAATATCACTAAGAAGGAGAAGCCACTGAATATTATAATCATATATAATAAATTACTTGCACCTCAGAACGAGCAGACGAAACAGTAAACACGGTCATTGCTTTCGAAGGTGGATGCCTGCTGTTTGGGAACAAGTCGTGTGAGACAGTTCTGGGAGGCAATTATACATAAATACTTCTATGACAGACTTTGCTCGGGATTTTAAGAATGACCATAACATTTCAGATGCTGTGCAACGACATCGGTCTATTGGTTAGCCAGGTTATGTCGTCCCATCGCGCAAAGTCACATTACTTTTTTTGATGCGCATGGAGGAATTTATTTGGTAAATGCGTTTCCATCTCCCATTATTCGCATTAACCCTTTTTCGCACAAGTCAAAAACCACCTCAAGCGAGCGTAATAATTTTTTTTGTATATTAAAGGACTTTTTACTAAATTTGGCGTTTCTACCACTCGTTTCCAATGCAATACTTCAAAATGCACATAAAAATAGGGTGATGGAAACAGCTAGTGAAGGGACAGAAATCTCCCATGTTTCATTAAAAATACCTTCATTTGTGTTTCAAAGATGAACAAAAGTCATAAAGGTTTGGAACGACATGAGGGAGAGTAGATGAGATTTTAAACCATCCATTTAACATTAATGCATCACAAGAACAATCCTATTACTCACTTTTTGCCGAAAACTTGTTCTCTTTTCTCGTCTTCCCACTCTTTTTCAAACAGTTATCGCAGATGAAACTGCAGAGAGAACCGCTCATTAGTGCTGACTTCCCGCATCGCATCCAACACTGTTCACTATGAGGTGTTTTCAAACTCACCCAGAAGGCCAGATAACCTCATAATGCAGGACACAGATCTGATGCATCTTCCGCCCACAGTCTTTACATTCAACAAACCTGAGAGGAGGAGAATTGATTAATGGGGGATGCAACCATTTCATGCGCTTTGTATTCTGGCAGCTTTTATTATAGCAAGTGTCTGAATGCGTAGTTACTAACTGCAAGAGCAGGTAGTTAACATGAAATACATCATTCAACTTCTTTTCCTCCAGTTCTTACGCATTTGCAAGCAGGCCAATGCAATTGCGCCTTTGTAGGAGGTGTGGATTTGGACAACTTTTGGATAATACTGATGCTTACAGAATGCAGTGTTGTGTTTGTGTGGTGGGAGTGTCTCTAAGCCCTATATTGTTGACAGCAGGGGGCGCCAGTGAGCAGAAGCCATGTGGTGTAACGAGTCCAGAGCGGACAAATGTATAAGCCAATACTGACCAATATAGCCTTAATATTAAAGCATGAGCTACTTGATTGCCTCATGGAATTCTGGGAAATTAAGTGGAGCGTTTACTTACGGCTCAGGATCTAACATGTCATTCTTCTTCCTTTCAAACTGGTCTTTAGAGATCATGCTGCATACAAAGAAGATCCACTATCAGGTTTGTTGAACATTTAAAACATTAAAAAATTATTCAGTGTATTATAGAATGGAGAAAATGAATCATTCGAAATGATTTTGAACTAAAGTGATGAAATCTCTACAACCGAGCTTGAATATAACCGCAAAAATGTGAACAATCACTTACGTCTGGGGCTGAGCTGGATCATCTCCTAGTGTCACACTGTCTCCCTGAATCTCATTGAAGCACTTCTCGCAGAAATGATACCTGTATCCACACAAACAGTTGAGTCATGAATCACTTCAAGAAATATGTAAAGGCGCACACGTGCACAAGACTGACTTTATTATTTATTAATCCAAATAGAATATCAAATCTGTATGGTGATTATAAAGTCATTGACGGTGTAGAATATCACAATGCGAATGGCTTCCTAGTGTTCAAAAACAAAGTAATAGCTCACCTGAAATGAAAAATTTGCTAAAAAAATGTACTCAATTTACTCACCTTCAGGTCATCCAAGAAGTAAGTTTGTTTCTTCATCAGAACAGATTTAGGTAAATGCAGCATTACATCAGTTGCCCACCAGTGGATGCTCTGCAGTGAATGGGTGCCGTCAGAATGAGTCCAAACAGCTGATTAAAACATCACAATAATCCATAAGTAATCCACACCACTCCAGTCTATCAATTAAGGTCTCAAAGCTGTGTTTTTTGTAAGAAACAAATCTATCATTAAGGCGTTTTAACTTTGAACTGCAATTTCAGAGTCAATAATCCACGATAATGCTTTCTTCAGTGAAAAAGTCCATCCACCGTTGTCTCTCACATCAAAATATTTGTTTAGAACAGTTTTGGACTGTTTTTGCTTGTAAATCGTGCTTGATCTGTGCATATTTCTCTCCTGATTCAGACAAGATGACTTTTTCACAGGAGAAAGCAATATTATGAATAGAGGACTCGATATTTTAGCAGGAGATGAAGGTTTGAAGTTTAAAAAGCCTTAATTATGGATTTGTTTCTTACAAACATGCATCCTTTCACTTCACTAGAAGTTAACTGATGGACTGGAGTCGTGTGAATTACTTGTATATTATTGAGATGTTTTTATCAGCTGTTTGGACTCTCATTCTGACGGCACCCATTCACTGCAGAGCATCCATTGGTGAGCAAGTGTTGTAATGCTAAATTTCTCCAAATATGATGAAGAAACAAACTCCTCAACATCTTGGATGACCTGAGGGTGAGTAAACATTCAGAAAATTTTCATTCATGGGTGAACTAGTCCTTTAATACAAAGATGTACTAAGATAACTGAGAATAAGGAGAAATCTGGCCAAATGCTCGCAAAAAAAGAGACTGTATTCACAGTGTCAGCAGTGGATGTGAGTGTATAAGCGAGAGCGAGCGTGTCTGCTTATTCAGAGGTTCTGCAGTGATGTGCTCTGTGCTGCAGGGGGCGCAAGGGAGCCCTGTTATGAGTAAGCAGGCAGTTCGCAGCAAAAAAAATTAATAAATGTGCCAGTGCAAATATTACAACAGCCAATAAATTAGGACTGGCTGGAGACATCAAACAGAGAAAGAAAGAGAAAGGGGGAGGGGGTTGTGATCGAGCAGTCTTGTGTTTAGAAAATACATATGAACAGGCCTGAGAGCAAACTATGCTGGTGTACACATAGCCACACGGGGAGGTTTAATGTCAACGTCTGATTTGCCGAATGTGTGTCAAAACCACACACGGCTGAACTAACTCCACCACATGACAGAGAGCACGTCGACTTTAACTTGAGTGTCCTTTTAAACGTTTTCTTAGGCTGTCGACTGCATAAATTCACCTCACCTGTTCTGATAACTGTAATAAGTGCCGTCTCGGGGTATTGTACACAGTTGCTTGCCGTAACAGCACAGCGTCTGAGGAGAAAACTCGTACTGTGGGAGGAAAGAAGAAAAGAGTTCAGCATGTCGAGTTTTTGTGTGCAGACGACCAGGAATTGAACAGTTACTATGAAAATACTGGAGCTTCTTTAATGGTAGTACTGAAAATGACACTACCGTTGTATTCTTGTTATTTTAAATAAACTAAATATCTGCATTATTTGAATGTGCTCGAACATGCTTAAATATTATGCACATCAAGAAATTAGATGATATTTTGAAGTTTATGTAATTCCAAATATTTTGCCATCTGACATTTTTGCATTTATTATTGAATGATACGTTTATTTTCATGTTATTACAGATTATTTTGATTATTGTTATAATAGTTGTGGAGAAATATTATTGTACAGTCATTTACTATATATTTAATATAAATTTATTTGCACATTATTATTATTACTCATTATTATGCTGTGGAGCAATATTATTGAATAACCATTATAAAAAGGTAATACACAATAATACATTTATTTGCAGTTTATTATTATTATTAGTGTTGTTGTTTTGTACATTGTAGTCCAAGAATTAAACAATAATATATTTAATACACTTATTCACACATTATTATTAGTGTTATTATTTTAGAGTGATATTATTGCAAAACAATTTATTACATAAGATATATATATATATATATATATATATATATATGCTTTTATTTGCACATTATTATTATTATTATTATATCATATATCATTGTTGTACAACCATTTATTATACAATGCTATATTTTTATACATTATCATTATTATTATTGAGTGCTATTATTGTATAATCATTTATTACATAATACTTTTATTTGCAAATTATTAATGCTATATTTAATATACATTTATTATTATTGTAGTTGTTAATAATTGCTATTATTGTATAACAGTTTATTATATAATAATACATTTATTTGCACATTATTATTTACGTTATTGTGGAAATATACAACCATTAATAGTACAACCATTTATTAGACAATAATATATTTAATATACACTTATTCGCACATTATTTTTGTTATTATTATTATTATTATCATAAGTGTTGTTGTTGTGTAAATTGTAGTCAAGCAATTAAACAATAATATATTTAATATACACTTATTTGCATATTATTATTGGTATTATTACTACTTTAGAGTGATATTGCAAAACCTTTTATTATTACAGAAGAATATATAGAATATGCATTTATTTGCACATTATTATTATTTTTTGTGTGGAGATATTATTGTACAACCATTATACAATGCTATATTTAATATACATGTATTATTATTATTGAGTGCTATTACTGTATAACCGTTTATTATATACTTATTATTATTAGCCATGTGTAATGATGACAACAGAATCTGTATTGAATGTCAGTTCATCTCACCTTCCTCCCGCAGCAGTAACCGAGGCTCTGCATGACGGGGTCGATCTCCTGCTCGAACACCTCGGCCAGTTTGGAGCAGTACTTGTACACGCGTGACGTCTTCCTGTTGTACAACCACGCGTTGTTGAACATCAGCCACACGTCATCCACGTACTGCCACGGCTCCTGATACTGACCCGTGTCCAGCTTGCGCTTGATAGTGGACAGGTCCATAGGGCTCTTCACGATATCAAAGTAGTCCTGAAGGCAGAAGAAGAAACACCTTCAAAGTTCAGTCAAACGTGTACTCACACAGTTTTCACATTACTAAAAATGATTTAATGAAGATATAGGCATGTGAGACTCACAGGGATGCCAAGAAGTATGGGGTTCACAGGCTGCCGGAAGGGTAGAGACTCCGGATCCTGTCTGTACAGAGACTCCAGAGTGGGCATCAACGCCTGCCGCAACTCTTCTGGCTTAAAGACTGGGAGGAGAGAGAGCAGGAAACAAAAGTCAGGGACAGATGAAAGATTAATGAAAGCGACAGAAATAGAAGAAATGTAGAGCAAACAGAAAAGAAATATCAGTTCATACTCTTCCTGCGAGACTGGGGCGGTGAAGAGGATGTTGTGCCGTTCGTCCGGCTTTCATCTTCCTCTTTGGTCTCTGTCTTCAAGTCTGTCTTCTTGTCCTCGGTCTCCATTGGCTCCTGCTTAGCATCTAATTGCTCCTGCTCCTCCTTTTTGACCAATAGGGAGCCTGCGTCGTCCTCCGTCTAACAAAAGCAGAACCATGAAAATTTGACACAAAGAAAAATCTGGGTAATATTTTTGATGTTTATAAATACAGTAAAAACGACAATTAAGAAACAGAATTAAGTTTTCTATTTTCATATATTTTAATTAATGCTGTCAAACGATTAATCACAATTAAATCGCATAATAAAGTTTACATAATATGTGTGTACTGTGTATATTTATTATGTATATATAAATACATACACATGCATGTATATATTTAAGAAAAATATGTTGTTTATATATTAAATATATTTATTTATAATATAAATTATATGAATATAAATATATACGTGTAAATATTTTCTAAATATATACTGTATGTGTGTGTATTTATATATACGTAATAAATATACACAGTACATATACATATATTATGTAAACAAGGGGGAAGTCGTGGCCTAATGGTTAGAGAATCGGACTCGTAACCCAAAGGTCGCGGGTTCGAGTCTCAGGTCCGGCAGGAATTGTAGGTGGGGGGAGTGAATGTACAGCGCTCTCTCCCTCAATACCACGACTGAGGTGCCCTTCAGCAAGGCACCGAACCCCCAACTGCTCCCCGGGCGCCACAGCATAAATGGCTGCCCACTGCTCCGGGTGTGTGTTCACAGTGTGTGTGTGTGTGTGTGTAAGTGTGTGTGTGTTCACTGCTGTGTGTGTGTGCACTTTGGATGGGTTAAATGCAGAGCACAAATTCCGAGTATGGGTCACCATACTTGGCCACATGTCACTTTCACAAACTTTTATTTTGGATGCGATTAATCGTTTGACAGCACTAGTTTTAATATGTAATTCATTTCTGTGATGCAAAGCTGAATTTTCAGCATCATTACTCCAGTCTTCAGTGTCACATGATCCTTCAGAAATCATTCTAATATGCTGATTTGCTGTTTAAGATAAATTTCTTGATATTATCAGTGTTGAAAACATATGCAAAACACACCTCCATCTTGGGCTCCGTTTTGATGCCTATGTCATATTCTTGCTCTTCTGTTTTAGTGTCACTGGGCGGTACGTCAGGCACGGCATGCTGGGAGTGCAGCTCGGCGCTGGCTGCTGATGCTGGGGTGGGCACACGGTTTTCACCACTCTGAAAGACAAAGAATCAGATTTATTGCCTTTATTTGAATTTTGTCTTAAAGCTGAGCAATTATGGTGTCATTTTTGGAAAGATGGCAGATAACACTGTAGCTTTGTTCCAAAACCTAGTGAGTTTCCCCTGGAAGAATAAAACGGATTACGATTAACAAATACTGCCACCTACTGGTATGGATGAGTTATCTAACCCAGATGCAAAACATACGTGCTAGTCGGCTGTAGCCTTTGTATCGTGTTCAAGCGCAAACTTTTGGCCCAGATGCAGGTGGCGTCAGGTGACACCACAGTCAGCTTTAGTCGCCACTAGGTTCTTTGATGTCGGTTTGGTGTGTCTGGGCCTCAACATATCACGTTTAGGCCAAAATCAGGCCGCAGTTCACATATTCATCCTAGAATGCATGAAAATTTGACTAGGGATGACTATAAACACTATTTTGATCAAATAATAGAAAAACTAATATTTGTGTTTTCTACGTACGATTATGCTTAGTGTAGAAATGTGATATTAGCTTTGCAACATGCTATTTTCAAACACTACTGTTATCAATTGTGAAGAGTCTCTTTGTATGTTTCTTCTAGGTCTACATGATAAATTGAAATAAAACCAACATTGCAAATGGCTTAGTGGGATTATTAAATCGCAAAGGCTGCGATTTAATTAAATAAATGAGCTGCATGTTTCAGAGTGAAGTGTGGCACAGTGTTCATTTACATGCAAGAAGCTAATGAAAATAGTAATATTAGTAATTTTATTTAAGAATTATATTTAGTAGATATATATAAAATAGTACTAATATAAAATATAATACATACTTTATTACTAAATATAAATATACTATTCAGTAATATTGTTACTATTACTACATATAAATTACTAAGGTACTAAAATCTTAATAAATATATAATATATAACAATATTTAGTAATATACTTTAATATAACTTTTTATTTAGTAGTAGTAGTAGTAATAATAATAATAATAATAATAATAACAACTAGGGATGCACGATATTATCGGACTGATATCGGAATCGGCCGATAATGGCTTTAAATGTAAATATCGGCATTGGCTTGATATGAAAAATTATGCCGATATGTCTTGACGATAAGAGGAATGGGTTAACTCACATGTGCTCAGGGTGTGCTAGTGATTAGATCACGTCAGCAGTGTGGCTCATTCTTGAAGCAAAGTTTTGTCTGAATGATGATTAGATTGACTGTTTTGGATCGCTGCATTTAATCTGTGAAAGCACCTACAGAATGATGCGTTTGGTGTGTGATAGAGTAAACCGTAATAGCACATGCAGCGGCAGCAGTGACAGCCTCCCCCAGGTCCTAACGCCCGTTCGGTAATGAGTTTTAATCTGTAGGGGGCGCTGTTGGCCTACTTCTAATTAAATTAAAAGTAAAATAGCCAACACAAATAACATTTAGACTGCGTTTCTGATTAAATAAAGCAGTAATTGATGTCATAAAATAATGAGTATGTTTTGATTTAAACGTCAGAAGCTATAGCTTTCATGAAAAAAAAAAAATATCACAAACATGACACTTGTAAATTAAATAATTTTATATATACTGATTTATTCATTAATGTGTGATATGTTTTAATTTTTAAACAAATCATGAGCTCTAAAAGATTTTCACATTTTTTACAACTTTTTTGTTTTAGACCATCTTCAAATGTAAAATCTTAAAATAAAATGTTAGGGTTAATTGAAATATAGTATATATATAGATATATAGTTTATTTATAGTTATTTTCAAAGCTTCAATGTACTGTTAAAAAAACATTCATTATTTTTATTTAATTCTAATAAATAAGTTCTTGTTAAAAACTAACCAAAATTAAAAATATTTTGCTTATAATTTCTTCACAGGAGAGACTTGGTGTTGCTTCCAAACAAAAGGAAATATATCGGTATCGGCCAAAATGAGTTGAAAAATATCAGCATATCGGATATTGGCAAAAATCCAATATCGTGCATCCCTAATAACAACAATAATTATTATTAGGTTAGGGTTATTTTAATTATTTAATACTATTATTATTATGTAGTAGTAGTAATAATATTAATAAAAATAAAAATAATAATAATTATTTTAATTATTAATATTATTAGGTTAGGGCTATTTTTAGGGCTGCCCCCTAATAGTCGACTAATCATTAGTCTACCAAAATTTTATTAGGCGCAGAAAAAATAAGAATCCACATTGGTGAAGTCACGCAGATCGTTAACGGATGGTCTATGGCAGGGTTCCTCAATTAGTTTTCGCCGAGGGCCGAATTCTGCCAACAATACCAAGCCAAGGGCCACTGACCTATATATATATATATATATATATATATATATACAGTGGGTACGGAAAGTATTCAGACCCCCTTAAATTTTTCACTCTTTGTTATATTGCAGCCATTTGCTAAAATCATTTAAGTTCATTTTTTTTCCTCAATGTACACACAGCACCCCATATTGACAGAAAAACACAGAATTGTTGGCATTTTTGCAGATTTATTAAAAAAGAAAACCTGAAATATCACATGGTCCTAAGTATTCAGACCCTTTGCTCAGTATTTAGTAGAAGCACCCTTTTGATTTAATACAGCCATGAGTCTTTTTGGGAAAGATGCAACAAGTTTTTCACACCTGGATTTGGGGATCCTCTGCCATTCCTCCTTGCAGATCCTCTCCAGTTCTGTCAGGTTGGATGGTAAACGTTGGTGGACAGCCATTTTTAGGTCTCTCCAGAGATGCTCAATTGGGTTTAAGCCAGGGCTCTGGCTGGGCCATTCAAGAAATGTCACAGAGTTGTTGTGAAGCCACTCCTTCGTTATTTTAGCTGTGTGCTTAGGGTCATTGTCTTGTTGGAAGGTAAACCTTCGGCCCAGTCTGAGGTCCTGAGCACTCTGGAGAAGGTTTTCGTCCAGGATATCCCTGTACTTGGCCGCATTCATCTTTCCCTCGATTGCAACCAGTCGTCCTGTCCCTGCAGCTGAAAAACACCCCCACAGCATGATGCTGCCACCACCATGCTTCACTGTTGGGACTGTATTGGACAGGTGATGAGCAGTGCCTGGTTTTCTCCACACATACCGCTTAGAATTAAGGCCAAAAAGTTCTATCTTGGTCTCATCAGACCAGAGAATACTTCAGGTGTTTTTTTAGCAAACTCCATGCGGGCTTTCATGCGTCTTGCACTGAGGAGAGGCTTCCGTCGGGCCACTCTGCCATAAAGCCCCGACTGGTGGAGGGCTGCAGTGATGGTTGACTTTCTACAACTTTCTCCCATCTCCCGAATGCATCTCTGGAGCTCAGCCACAGTGATCTTTGGGTTCTTCTTTACCTCTCTCACCAAGGCTCTTCTCCCCCGATAGCTCAGTTTGGCTGGACGGCCAGCTCTAGGAAGGGTTCTGGTCGTCCCAAACGTCTTCCATTTAAGGATTATGGAGGCCACTGTGCTCTTAGGAACCTTAAGTGCAGCAGAATTTTTTTTGTAACCTTGGCCAGATCTGTGCCTTGCCACAATTATGTCTCTGAGCTCTTCAGGCAGTTCCTTTGACCTCATGATTCTCATTTGCTCTGACATGCACTGTGAGCTGTAAGGTCTTATATAGACAGGTGTGTGGCTTTCCTAATCAAGTCCAATCAGTATAATCAAACACAGCTGGACTCAAATGAATGTGTAGAACCATCTCAAGGATGATCAGAAGAAATGGACAGCACCTGAGTTAAATATATGAGTGTCACAGCAAAGGGTCTGAATACTTAGGACCATGTGATATTTCAGTTTTTCTTTTTTAATAAATCTGCAAAAATGTCAACAATTCTGTGTTTTTCTGTCAATATGGGGTGCTGTGTGTACATTAATGAGGAAAAAAAATGAACTTAAATGATTTTAGCAAATGGCTGCAATATAACAGAGTGAAAAATTTAAGGGGGTCTGAATACTTTCCGTACCCACTGTATATAGGTCAGTGGCCCTTGTAATATATATATATATATATATATATATATATATATATATATATATATATATATATATATATATATATATATATTATTCTTATTATTACAATTATTATATTATTGTTGCTTGTTAAAATGTCACAAGATGGTCACAAGATAAATGTTCAGATTTTTTCCCCCAGTAGTCTGTTTTATTCAAACAATTATGAACATTTTTGCATTTAGATACAGAATAACTTGCCTGTTGAATATTAAAAACAAATTAACAAACTAAAAATCTAGATCTCCATGTCTGCCATGCAAATCAACTGTTTCTGCTCATCTCCAGACTGGATCTCTTCTCTCCACTTTCCCTAATTGCAGAATCAATTATTAGATCTGTCAGCATTAATATTTTTATACTTAGATTTTTTTGGGGGGATCAAACTGTAACGCCGTGTGTCCCAACCAGATGCGACGTGATAAAAAAGTATATTTTCCATGTAATTTTTGTCCTAACCACCCGCGACAGCGACACGTGACAATAAGCGACACAGAATTCTATTTTAGAAATGTTTTTTTATTTTCTGCGACGTCGTGGCAGGAACAACATACAAAATATGACAGTGATAATCTCAGGTAATGATTATGTGCTTTATTCAGTGTTAAAATTGTCTAATATTATTTTGCATGAGGTTTATAGCCATAGTGAAAGCAACAATAGATATTTTACCTCAGATCTTGAAAATAAATTAAAGCAAACTTACGTTAAAACTGTGAACTCACTGCGAACCATCATCCATAAAGATTTTTCTGTGTCCACTTTTCTTTACTTCACACTTGCCATGTTTTTGCTGTCACATAGTATCTATACTGGACACGACAAAGCATTGCAAATCATTTGAACTTTGTGTCAGTATGTCATAAATAGAACGAGTCAGCAGTTTACTGTCAGGGATTTGTCGTGCAGCGCTGTGCCGGGCTGCCACTAACGACTATTTTTATTTCGATTAATCTATCGACTAATTTATCGATTAATCGATTAATCTAAACGATTAATTTCCCACAAAAAACAACAACAACAATTTTACTTAAGAATATTTTATTAAACCAAATTAAATCCAAATTTCTATGAAATCCTTTTTTAAAGCAAAAGTAAAGTACAACAGAGTGCAAGAAGCATCAGTCCATCTCATAGTCCAAATCACTGAAATCAAAGTTCAGTATTATAGTGTAAGAATGACAACATATCCACGTGTTCTAGTCTAATAATAAAATTATAATCAGTATTTTAAATAAAGGAGTATTTACCAGAAATGTTATTTACCAGAATTTATTTAGGAGAAAAATGTAAATGTGCAGTATTTCTGAAAAAGAAAAGAAAATGAATGGAACCATTAAAATGGAATCCAGAAAATAATGGAAAACAGAATTTGGTACAGATAAAACTGTAAAACTCAATTAATTAGACAGGCTTTTTGATTAATACAATTTAATTTAACCATTAAAACAGAGTATAGAAAAATGAAAATGGAAAAAAATGAATTTGGAAATAAAACGGATTTCATAGGGCCCTATAATTATAATATTTTTTTGTGGTAATAAAAATAGATGTAAGTGAACATTAGCTTTTAAAATGACTTAAATACATATATAATAGCAATGATGCAATAATGATTAGTTCAAATAAAGTATCAAATGCAAGAAATCATATGGTTTTATTGAACAAAACTGTTAAAATACATAATGTATTATAAACAATAGAGCTAATGTAGATTACGCATTACAACAAAGGCCTGCAGGGGGCGACGACGGCCTGATTATTATTTTTAAACATTACTGCACGATCTAATCCTTGTTTAATATTGACCAAGCACCATTTAATTCAAATGTCCACTTAATCTTTAATATTTGGCCATTTCTTTAGGACAGAAATGCTATAGCCACTGTAATTAAATGAATATGTGGACTTAAAAACGTGTAAACTCAAGAGTGAGGGTTTGAGCTTTTATTTTGAAATCGCGATGTATTCTCCTGTGTTTGTGTAGATTTATAAATGATTTACCTTACAAATCTGATGAAATGGCACACGTTGCGTTCCCAGATGAATGTTATAATAAACCCAAACTCACAACAACATGCAGAGATTGAGTTTGAGACGCTCCACACATGTAAATGAACAGTTTCTGTGGAACTACTGTGAACGGAGCCGCTGTGAGACGCATGTAACCTACGCGCATGTAAATAATAAAGCTCATATACTGTGTTAGAACTGCATCGCATATAATTATTTAATTAAATCATAGCGTTTGTTAATTCACAATTATGCTTAATTATGATTTTTAAATGGGTTTAATATCATGCAGCCTTGGAAAATAGTCTAATAATGTGTTTTATGGATTCTCGTCGGTGAAATGCGGCACTTCCGGTATTTTGTGGTTAGTCGACGCGAGCAAAATGAAGTCGATGATTTTTCAAAATCGACTAGTCGACTAAAATCGACGAATCGCGACAGCTCTAGCCGCATCCAGTGTAGACAGCATCACTGATTATAATATCTATTGTATTTTGTTGCGTCGCGCCGCTCACGTCCGGTGTAGACACAATGTAAGTTAATGACGCTTTCTGATGCTGCGTTTGAATTTTCATTCCATATTATTTGAAATTGGCGCGGTCCAAACATTTTTCTCTCGCGGGCCGCCTATTGAGGAACCCTGGTCTATGGTAATACAGTACATCCGACAGGACATCCAAATCATTCATCCACCACAAATATGGCTTATCATCTGAAATATGTAAGTATTAGCAACTTAACATGGCCGCTCAATCTAATGTTAACCTAGAGAAATGTCCACTATTCAAGTGTCTGTGCGGAAGGTGAACAGTAGTGATCACTGCAGGACAGATGGAGGCGCCGGTGCGCTCACTTGCTCTTAATATACTCCGTAATTTTTGGTCATACAGATAAGAGTAATACATCTTTCAAATCTGTAAAGACTCTATTATTTGTGTGCACTCACAATAACAACAAAATGCGCTTTTGTGTAATAATGAAAGCAAACAGGATGCACTTTCTGCTGTCTCGGTCTGTGAACTTAAACGCGAAACTCCGTGTATATCTTTGCCTTACAGACATTAAAAATATATCTATAGAGACTAGGGGTGGAACGGTTCAACTTTTTCACGGTTCGGTTTGTATCACGGTTTTAGAGTCACGGTTTAGAGACATCTTTTCCAGGGACGTCCATGCATATTTCAACAAGACAATGCAAAACCACATTCTGCACACATTACAAAGTCCTGGCTGCGGAGGAAGAGGGTACGGGTACTTGACTGGCCTGCCTGCAGTCCCGACCTGTCTCCAATAGAGAATGTGTGGCGCATTTTGAAGCGCAAAATGCGACAACGAAGACCCCGTACTGTTGCCCACCTTAAGACTTGTTTGCAGGAAGAATGGGACAAAATTACACCTGAAACACTTCATCACTTGGTGTCTTCAGTCCCTAAATGTCTTTTAAGTGTTGTGAAAAGGAATGGCAACATTACAAAGTGGTAAATGCTTTACTGTCCCAACTTTTTTTGGAATGTGTTGCAGGTCTGAATGACAGGAAAGGATGTATATTTACAAATGACATGAAGTTGACCAGACAAAATATGAAATATTTTGTGTTCATATTGTCTGCAATGAAATACAAGTCAAAGTAAATTTAGAAATCACTACTTTCATTTTTTATTTGCGTTTTCCATACTGTCCCAACTTTTTCTGATTTGGGGTTGTAATATTATTATTATTAGTAGTAGTAGTAGTAGTAGTAGTAATATTATTACGTTAGGGTTATTTTATTGTCATATTGGAATATAATCACAATATTTTTGTCCAAACTTTGCAGCAAACCTAGACTTTTATTTTACAGTGATTTTTTTAATACAGTAGTAGTAGTAGCAGCAACAACAACAAAATAATAATAATTACTATTAATAATTTTTCTCATTATTATAAAAAATAATTACAACTACAAAACAAAAACAAAACAGCAAACCATCTTAAAAGGGCGATTACAATTTTTATAGAAAAAATTAGGGGTGCTCCGATCAGGATTTTTGAGGCCGATCACCGATTGCCGATCACAGAAAGCAGTATCTGCCGATCCGATCACCGATACCGATCTTTTTAAAGCCTTCTTTTTATTATGTAGAATTATTTATAGTGATACTCCAATCAGGATTTTTAGACATTTATTCAGGGCCTGAATTTCATTTCTGAGAATGAATTTCCCCCTTAGGTGACTCTTGTGAGAGGGGATTTTTTAATTTGAGGGGTGGAGGGGGAATTTTTTAGACATTTTTCAAAAATATATATTTATCTCACCTAAATGTTTGATCATGCAGTGCATTTTTATTTTTACAATCGTGCAATAGCTTACACACAGCACAAGCTTGATTTTGTGAGCTGTATATGAGGTGGACTTTTATGCCAGGTTCACACATAGGCCTATTTTGTTTGCAGTGTGTATGCAGTCCATGCAGTAAGCGGTGCAGAAGCAGCACTGACTGTGCTTTCACACAGGAGTCTGCAACTGATCTGTGGCTGTTTACCACAAACACAACATTTATCCATTATTTTGATTTCAAACATTTACCCCCGGTTTCACAGACAAGGCTTAATCCTAGTCCTAGACTAAAATGTAATTCTGAGCTGAATCAACTGAAAAAAACTTGCACTGACTGATCATAAAATATATCAGTGCCGTTGTTTTGTCTCAAGATGCACACCAGTAATGTTTTTTTTTTTCTAAGCATGTTTATAAAAATTACTTAAATGTCCTAATTGAACTATGGCCTAATCCTGGCTTAGTCTAAGCCCTGTCCGTGAAACCGGGCCTTAAACTACTTTTCTTACGTTATCACAAACTTACCATTGACAGAAACAGTCAGCTCTACTGCCTTTCCTATTGCATTTAAATCTTTATTACAAGCAATTCTGCCGTTCATAAAGAACTTTGTTTTTCTACCTCCATGAGTACCATTTATTATTGCCTTGTTTATCTAAAAGTGCTCTTTCCCTTTAAACCTAGCCAAAAAGCCCTATGTGTTGACTCTGAAACACAGTAGACTTTAATTATATGCATTTATGGTGTTACTACTACATTTTCGTGTCAATCCATGTTCATATTTACCGCAAACAATGCGCTATCACTTTAATTCAGCACGTGCAGTGGAAACGATCTCTGCACTTCTGCAGACGCACCGCTCCTGGAACGCACCGCCGGACCTGCAGCCGTGTGCAGTGTGAACGCTCTATTACATTATGATGAGCGCGGAAAAAATACGCACCGCATACACACTGCAAACGGATGTGAACCTGGCGTTATGTGTGTGTGTGTGCGCACGCGCGCGCTGCGAGTGTGAAGGAGCGCACGGTCTCCAGCTAGGAGAGCGCGTGAGCGCTAAATGGTTTAAACACTGGCAATAATTAAAAAGAAAGGCAATTTATAAACTACAGTGACGACGCGACCCTGCCTCGATTGTGCAAGTGACAGTTCCTGTCAACTGTTCAGGGTGCAGCTCGCTTATAGTGCAGACGCAATTTGATTTGAAGCCGTTTGCGCATTTTGAGAGAGAAAGAGAGAGCGCGCGTGGTGACTCACTCACGCTGTTTGTGAAATTATGTCTCACAAGGTTTTCAAATTATTTTTTAAGTTATTTAATGAAGATATATGAATTGTACCTCATCTACAGCATTATAATTATTTCACCCGCGCCGGACAGAGACTGAGACGGTGCGCTGCATGTCGTGCCAAATCTCTCACAGCAGGCGCATCATCAGCTGGAGATCGTTTTTTTGAGATCGGCCTTTTTAGAGAACGCTGATCAAACACCCCCAAGCGATTATCGGCCGATAATGATCGGTAGCCGATCAATCGGAGCACCTCTAGAAAAAATTATAGGATTTTTCCCTAAAGGTGCAATAGCATCCAAAGATTGCTGTCTATTGGCGCTTTTCCACGGTACGACTCGGCTCGGCACGGTTCAGAACGGCACGGCACAGCTCGGTTCGCGTTTCAACTGCAGTTTAGTACCGCTTTAGAGTGGGTGGGATTATTCACGTTATAGTTGCGCCGCCTCTACTGCCGTGACTCCTTTTTAATTCCGCGTCGCTCCATCACGCTCTCGCTGGATCCGCTCCTCGGCTATCAACGAGAGGAACGTCTGTACTTCCTCAACAGACAACGAAACAGAATTTTTTTTGTTGTTAAAAGAAATGTGCGCTCATTCAAAACGGTTGCGTTCAATCCTTCACTGGTTGTGCTGATTTAAATCTAGCGGGTCTGTTCTGTGTCTCGTGCCGCAAGTTCAATGACGCAGGCAGTGACGATTTTCTCCGGCCAATCAGTGATCAGCAGAGTTTACACGTCACGTTTTGGTAATGGTACGGTTCGCTTGGAACCTTGGCTGAGGTGGTACTAAAAAAAGTACCAGGTACTGTACCCAGTGGAAAATCCCCCAAAGTGAGCCGTACTGAACCGTACCGTGCCGTACCATGCAGTGGAGAAGCGCCATAAGTCCCCACTACTTTACAACTAGTCAGTTAGGAGGCTACACTCGGGTCAGGATGCTGCCTGTGTAGGAAGCTGACTAAGTTTTGGATCTGAGGATGGATCCACGGGTCTCACCGGTGTTCCGGGGTGCTGCTGAGCAGGGAGGGGCAGCTCCGTCTGGGGCTGCATGTGAGGCGGGGTGCCCTGAGCAGGGGTGGGGTTGGGTGTAGAGGCCTGACTGGGCTGCAGTGCTGCTGGCAGGTTAGTGGTGCTGGTGGTGGTGTTGGGGGGCGGAGTGGCGCGGAGTGGAGCCTGAGGGGGCGCGGGACAGCCTAGCGGGGAGCCCAAGGGGCCAAGTGCATTCAGGGAGAGGTTAGCGTTCTGCTGCTGCTGGGGAAGGAGAGATTGCACGCACACAAGCAGGGACAAAACAAGTTTAGAGGGGACGTCGCCATGCGGAATGACATCACTCTAGGATGTGAGTGCATGTGCGCACCTGCGAAGCGGCCGCCTGCGCGTTGGGCTGACCCATGTTGACATTCATGGCGTTGGTGTTGGCGGGGAACTGCGGTTGAGCCATGAACTGCGTCTGGTTGGCCGTCTGCGCCACCATGTTCCCGCCGTGAGCTCCCAGCATGCTTTGCGTGGGGGGCATTCGCGTGGGAGACATATTCATCTGTGAAAAAAACGATGAGAAAGTTACAATGAGATACATGTCCGGAGAGCAGAAACAAGAAGGATCCAGACTTGGACACTGACCGTTGGGACTTGGTTCATGTTGATCTGTTGATGGTTTATTGGAGAGGCGGCACGTGTCACACGTGGAGCCTGAGACATCGGGACATTGGGCATGGCTCCGAATGGATTCAACCCTGTTGGAAAAACAACACAAAAGATTGGAAACGCAGAGATTTTTGTTTAGAGTTGAGAAAACAAATGCATCTCCAACAGTGATTGGCTACAGGTGGAACTGAAGTACCTTGAGACACCTGCATGCGATTGATGATCTGATTTGGCACATTGGGCATAGGCACAGGTCCATCTGAAAAGAGGGAAGAGACTAAATGAGATCGGAAATTGGAATTGGAAGTCTGTTGATTTAACACGTTAATTTGGTGCGATTAGTTAGAATTACAAATTTTACAAAGTGTTGCATGCAGCTGCTGACAGGCAACTGACTGTGATGTAGCCTATTACAATACAGTTACATGTTCCTAAAATTCAAGATATCAGGGTAAAAAAATGCCCCTGTATGAGTTTTTGTCTTATATTTATGTAATATAGTTCAGCAATAGCAATATATTTTTCCCGAATAGCTGCACGATTGCAAATATAGCATAGATTTAATACAACAGTTCAATTAACGAGAAGTTAATATTGTGTTTTAGACTCGATTTTTGCTCAATTTCACCAATGAAAATAGTTCTAAACTATTCTGAGCAACACACAGCGGTTTTTCGTTACGGAATGAATTCACGTTTTATAACGAAACAAGTGAGCCAATGATTCAATGACTCATTTATAAAGAGTCACTAAGAGTCAGCCATTTGGACGAATTGGTTAAATTAATGATTCAATGATTCCCTCATCAAGTCTTTGCTGCCACATTCTGGTGGTTTTAATTTAATAGAGTATAATTAAGATCCCATAAGATCCCACCCTCCCTGCAAATTACTCTCCAAAACCACGCCAGAAACAGTCAGATTACCTCATGTCTCATTCACCGGTGGGAAAATATCACAGTACAATACACATAATATTACGATAATAACACTTTCCATTCTCGCTCGGTCTGCAATTGCATAGGTAGGAAAGAGGGACATGACTGGACGAACATGTTATGGTCCTACGCCTTCAACAGACGATATAAATATAAATACATTTAGAGCACTTAATTTGGTGATTGCTATCGAGATGAGAAAAGACTTTTAAAAAACATAAAAAATGTTTTTGAACCAAATCACCTACCCTGCCTTTAATACCCATTAAATCTCATAGCATTATTTATGCAATTCTAATTGTAGCGTAAATGCATTCATGCCACCTCTGGACAGCCTCTGTATAAATATACCTAAATGCCACTTCAGATGCAGCTTCCGAAAACAATCTTATGGCCACATTGTAGCCTTAAAAGTTAATTGGCATATCATGTAATTAGATCAAAATTCTAATTGCTTGACAGCCATAGTTTAAAGTGACTTACTCTGTGGCCGAGGTCCCATGACATTAGGCTGGTTGAGGGCCGGTGGCTGTTGTCCCGCTGCAGTCATGGGCGTCTGGTTAATAATTTGCTTCTGTAATCGGGACCTTCTCTTCTCCTCCAGCTCTTTCTGGATCTTATAGATCTTCTCCGCCAGAAAGTGATAGTACTCGTCCTATACAACACACGCAGACAACAGTGTTAACCCTCTGGGGTCGACAAACACGGATACGCGTTTTGTGGCATCTTCTCCCGATAACGCCAAAAAGAACTTAAATTACACTTTCAGTTTTGATCGTACCGATAAGAGCAATACATCAATCGAAACTGTTAAGTGTCTACTTTTATTTGTGTACACTCACAATAACAACAAAACTTTGTGGTTTTGGAAAATAAAGAAAACAAACAGGGTGCGCTCTCTGTCTTCTCCGTCTCCGCAAACTTCTTTTAGAAACGCGTCACTAAAATGAACTGTAACTCCGCAAATACTCAACACACAGACATGAAGTAAGTCTTATCGAAAACAAACATTCTGTGATAAAGTAATCCATATGAAACCAACACGATGTTCAGTCTTTCCTGTCTAACTCATTATCTCTAATGTAATCCCGCCCCGTTCATATGTAAATATCCACGTGAGCACGCACATGTAAACGCCCAAGGCAAACAAAGCATGATATGAGGAGATCGTTTATCGCGGCTACTGTTCGTTTCTGGAAGAAGACGTTTAGAAGAATGTTTAGACCATGTTTATTATTATAATACTCTGTTCACAAATAGATTTAATAGTGTGCTAAACAATAATAATTAGTTTCTCAGATATAAAATATCCTTTTTTTACGATAGTACAAAGCATGCGTGAGTCTATGCCTACAGAATCATATCATAGGCTACTATAAAATCATACATAGGCTACTATAGGCTATGTGACTACAAAATCATAGTTGGGTTTTTCCAAAACTACAGGTGCATCTCAATAAATTAGAATGTCGTGGAAAAGTTCATTTATTTCAGTAATTCAACTCAAATTGTGAAACTCGTGTATTAAATAAATTCAATGCACACAGACTTAAGTAGTCTTTGGTTCTTTTAATTGTGATTACTTAGGCTCACACTTAACAAAAACCCACCAATTCACTATCTCAACAAATTAGAATACTTCATAAGACCAATAAAAAAAACATTTTTAGTGAATTGTTGGCCTTCTGGAAAGTATGTTCATTTACTGTATATGTACTCAATACTTGGTAGGGGCTCCTTTTGCTTTAATTACTGCCTCAATTCGGCGTGGCATGGAGGTGATCAGTTTGTGGCACTGCTGAGGTGGTATGGAAGCCCAGGTTGCTTTGATAGCGGCCTTCAGGTCATCTGCATTGTTGGGTCTGGTGTCTCTCATCTTCCTCTTGACAATACCCCATAGATTCTCTATGGGGTTCAGGTCAGGCGAGTTTGCTGGCCAATCAAGCACAGTAACACCATGGTCATTGAACCAGCTTTTGGTACCTTTGGCAGTGTGGGCAGGTGCCAAGACCTGCTGGAAAATGAAATCAGCATCTCCATAAAGCTTGTCAGCAGAAGGAAGCATGAAGTGCTCTAAAATCTCCTGGTAGATGGCTGCTTTGACTGTGGACTTCAGAAAACACAGTGGACCAACACCAGCAGATGACATGGCAGCCCAAATCATCACTGACTGTGGAAACTTCACACTGGACTTCAAGCAACATGGATTCTGTGCCTCTCCACTCTTCCTCCAGATTCTGGGACCTTGTTTCCAAATGAAATGCAAAATTTACTTTCATCTGAAAAGAGGACTTTGGACCACTGAGCAAGAGTCCAGTTCTTTTTCTCCACAGCCCAGGTAAGACGCTTCTGATGTTGTCTCTGGTTCAGAAGTGGCTTGGTAGCCCTTTTCCTGAAGACGTCTGAGCGTGGTGACTCTTGCTGCACTGACTCCAGCTTCAGTCCACTCCTTGTGAAGCTCTCCCAAGTGTTTGAATCAGCTTTGCTTGGCCGTATTCTCAAGCTTGCAGTCATCCCTGTTGCTTGTGCACCTTTTCCTACCCAAATTCTTCCTTCCAGTCAACTTTGCATTTAATATGCTTTCAGTAATGACCCTCTGTGACTTACCCTCTTTATGGAGGGCGTCAATGTTTGTCTTCTGAATCATTGCCAAGTCAGCAATCTTCTCCATTATTGTGGTTTCAAAAAACAAGAGATACCCAGAATTTATACTGTAGGGATGGTCATTTATTGAAACTCAAATGTAAATATTCTAATATTTTGAGATACTGATTTTTGACTTTCATGAGCTGTAAGCTCTAATCATCAAAATTAAAACAAAACAACTTTTGAAATGTTTTACTTTACATGCAATGAATCTAAAATATATGAAAGTTTCACTTTTTGAAATAACTTACAAGAAAAAAATGAACTTTTTCACGACATTCTAATTTATTGAGAAAAATACATTTTAATTATTTATTAATAAACTATGCACCTGTATAATTCCTGACTAAAATGTTTGAAATACGACAGAAAGAGTAAAACATTTTGAATATGAAAGGCAATTCATTGTATTTAAATTTCTATTAATTACGGCGTGATGTTTTCATGCTCTATATAAAACAATAAAAGTAATATGAATGTATACTGTAACACGATGAATGTTACGAGTCTATGTTAGAACATGTTTATTATTAATAGCCTACTCTGCTCAAAAATAGATTTTAATAACGTGCTAAACAATAATAATTTGTTTCTCAGCTATAAAATGTCTTTTTTTACGATAGTAGAAAGCATGCATGATAAAAAAAAAAAAGTCTATGATAATAGTAATAAAAACAAAAATGTGTACAAAACTTGGGCGGCCGTTAATATATATATATATATATATATGCAGATGCTGCTGATATTAACATGCTCACAAATGCTTGTTTTTTTTTGGTTGTTTGTATTTCAGATCAGATACCTGCACCACAGATGAATCCTGTTGACTTTCAATCTCTTCAAACTGTTTTCCTCTGAGAGCGCTGTACCAACATCAGATATTCAACTACACTGATATTCTATGGTAAAACAAGCTCCTTGACTACTGATTATGTTTTTTTCTTCTTGAATCCATGGAAAGAAGTAGAAACACTTAAATAACACACATAAATATCAGGTATGATTTACTTGTTTCACCTGTTGAACAGAATCTGTTGCAGGAATGACTCAAAGTCTGTTCACATCTCTGTGGTTAGATCAGTGTGCACAATAAATGTGTCTTTGACCTTCATTATGTATGTTTTGATTATACTGTGTTGCAAATAAAATACAAATAATTAAAAATATATATATATTTCTATATATAAAATCACCTCAGACCCCAGAGGTTTAAAATCAATGTAATCGACACTGAAGAATTTACTTTATTGGCCTTTAGGATGAGGTGTAACCCTGACAGAGGGGCTGTGCTCACCCTGCTATTGGCTGACTCGTACATATCCCCTTCCACTTTTCGTGCATATGCCACCAGGTTCTCCATGCGACGGTCCTTCAGGGCGGCGGGGTCTGGTGTAGGGAAGATGGCCTGCACCCTAAACAAATACACAGAGAGCAAAACCCGTTCACTCAAAGTGATTAACTGTTTTCAACACTGATAATAATCAGAAATGTTTCTTAAAGGTACTGTATGTAGGATTGACCTAGCGGTTGAACTAGGTATTGCAGTTCAAATTCAAAATATTGGAGGGTTTTTTTCACCAGCCCCTCCTCCTCAGACTTGACGCACACACAGGTTGCCAGATTAACGACACCAACAGGAACGAGCGCACATGACGATGAATGAAATTAAATATGCTGTGTTTTCCGCCAACTGGCAACCCGGGGTGATGAAATACAACTGGGTAAACTGGCAGTGGGCGGGTTTCACAAAGCATAACAAACTCAGACATTCCGGGCCGGAACGCACATTTTCAAAGGCGAATAACTGACTGTAGCATAGTTTTTCAGATAAACAATTATGTTAACTTAGCATGTTTCTTAAATATCTGCAAGCATATTATGGTATTTTTATGCTTTAGTAGAGTCAAAGTCCTACATACAGCACCTTTCAGCATCAAATCAGCATATTAGAATGATTTCTGAAGGATCATGTGACACTGAAGACTGGAGAAAAGATGCAGAAAATTCAGCTTTGCATAAGAATAAATTACATTTTAAAATATATTCAAATAAAATAATTATTTTGAATTGTAATAATGTTTCGCAATATTATCGTTTTACTGTGTTTTTGATCAAATAAATGCAGCCATGCTGAGCATAATTTAAAAACATTTATAAAATATATCTAATTCAAGCGCAGCGTTTACTAACAGTTTGTGTACAAGGTGGTTGCGGAGGTCCTGAGTGACGTGCTCGTGCCAGGCTTTCCTCACACCGGTGGCTGACAGAGGGGCCGCTGTAGGCAGGTTACCCATGCTACCTAACATAGGGCCGTCCAGCATCAGCTGACTGCGTGAGGAGAATCGGGAGATATTTAGTAAGTAAACAGTATTAAAACACCTATTTTGAGCAATTATGAGCTGGGGGTGTGTTTTGGTTGGTGTGTGTCCGTGTCTTACTTGTTAGGGTTAATGGTTGACAGCATGCCATCTGAGAGCAGCTTAGCCTGGTCTGATATCTGTACGCCGATAGGGTTCATCTGACCACCCCCTGGACGAAAAAATAATAATTCATAAATAAATAAAATTATTCATAAATAATATTTAATATACAGGTGCATCTCAATAAATTAGAATGTCATGGAAAAGTTCATTTATTTCAGTAATTCAACTCAAATTGTGAAACTCGTGTATTAAATAAATTCAATGCACACAGACTGAAGTAGTTTAAGTCTTTGGTTCTTTTAATTGTGATGATTTAGGCTCACATTTAACAAAAAAACACCAAAGTCAGCAGTCTTCTCCATTATTGTGGTTTCAAAGAACAAGAGATACCTTGAATTTATACTGTATGTCATTAATTGAAACTCAAATGTAAATATTCTAATATTTTGAGATACTGATTTTTGACTTTCATGAGCTGTAAGCTCTAATCATCAAAATTAAAACAAAACAACTTTTGAAATGTTTTACTTTACATGCAATGAATCTAAAATATATGAAAGTTTCACTTTTTGAAATAACTTACAAGAAAAAATGAACTTTTTCACGACATTCTAATTCATTGAGATGCACCTGTATTTCTTTTAAATATTTTATGTAATATGTAAATTACATAAAATATTTAACACTTAAATTTAATAAAACATGTTATTTATTATAATTTGATTATAATACATTATATTTTCAAACAATTTAAATATATAATAACCCTAACAAATATAATTAAAATTAATACTCAAATACTCAAACCAAAAGCATAAAACATTCATTACTTGAAATAAATTACACATAAATAGATTTTTTTTTAAATAATAATCAGCTAGTTGCCAATGCAACATTTTTCATTTCAATTTAGTCTAACCTGATACACTAAAATCATAAAATAACTAATAACTACATAGACATATGAAAAATTAATAAAACAAATGACTGAAACTTTAAACTTTTTTAAAAAATTAGAAAACATAATGTATTCAAAATATTAATAAAGCTATTAATATATTTTTTAAAATATATATTTTATGTATTAACTACATTATAAATACACATTAACATTCTTCTACAATATAGTAATTTTTTACCGAGTGCGTTGCTGGGTCTCATTTGCTGCTGGTGCTGGGACTGTGCAGTCGGCTGCCCGGGGCCCTGCGTCTGTGCGGGGGACTGGGCCTTTGTGGGGGTCTGGTTACAGTAGGGGAGGCCGAGGGCAGCATACGCCCGCTGCATGGAGCTGGGGTCGATGGGCGTGGAGCTGGGTAGAGCGGGCGCTGTCTGCTGCCCTGTGCCGACCGTCCCGATAGGGTTCTGCAGACCAGCGTTGGGGGGACTCAGCACTGCTGTAACGCAGGAAAGAGATGTCGGCGTATTACAAACAAGATCTGCCTGAGATTTCACATCTGATTCTGCTTAAACCCTTGGCAGAATCTGTCCGTCAAAACAGGAAAAAAAAGTTCAAACCCTGCCAAACAGTCGTCTGGAAGAAAACATTACTCATCTGAACAACGTGGAAAAAACGGGGGAAGTAGAAAGGAAAGGGGAGGGGGTCCGAGACGCCATTTGCATGGGGAAGAAATATGGCAGTGGCGACTCTCCAACATGTAATTCCCACAGCGCAAAAACAAACACTTTAGCTGCCTCGCGCTCTCAGAGTCATGATGAGAGACGGCTGGCAGAGGGAGAGGCGCTTTGCAGGTTTGCTGGAGCTGTAACAGCGTGAGATTTTAATGAGTCACCGCTCAGCGCCCCTACCCCTCAGCTGTACGGCTCTTCAAACACACACGGCCCATCTGAAACATTCACATATTCACAGCTACCATCATGCCTCTCCTTACAGAATCCTGCTGAACAACTACATATCCGAAAAACAGTGCAGCTTAAACACACTTTGATCCCTGAATCCTTAATTACAGAAATAATGTACTTTAACATAATACACGTATGTGTATTCATTACATTCATGAATACACATACGTGTATTCATTACATTCATGAATACACGTTATGTGTATTCATGAATGTAATGGTTCAAGACACTTAAATGAATGCTATTTGCCATCAAATGTCAATTTATCATAGCTGGAATATACTAAATTTACATTACAATTAGGGCTGCAGCTAACAATTATTTTTATTGTCGACTAATCTATCGATTATTATTTTTTCCGATTAGTCGACTAATCTATTTATTATTTTCTTAACAGTTGATGAATTCTTTAGTTAAACTATCAATAAATAATAACAGTAAATTCTGCTACACTGTAAAAAATGAATCATGGGTCTTGTGATTTTCATTAAAAAAATGAAGGTGATAATTAAAAATAGTGAGTATATTTCATTAAAGAAATTGTGATTCAGTGTTGTATAGAAAATATTGAGCTACCTATTTATTTTAAGAGAATTAGCCCAATTTTGCAGTTTTATTTTAGAGGTGATTGTTAGTTCCCAGAATGCTTTGCATATGGCTGGATATGGAGAGTAAATTTTGAAGTTATTGGAATTATTTTATGTGTTTTTGAGTGAAGGGAAACATCTATTAATGTTTAATGTTCAGTTATGTTTGACATTTGAAAGAGTTTCTGTTACACTGAAGTTTTCATTGCACAGTGCAATCGTTACCATTGTGCAGAAGAGTAGAGCTTATGGTTATGGATAATACTCCTATAAGGCATTAAGCCTTGATCAATGAGCAGTAGCTTTGCTAGAGCTGGTGCAGTACTTTCCAGTATTTCTCAAGTATTTTCCTACTTGAGCTGTTTGGCTGTATACAGTCTTTTAAATGTATAATATTACTCAGTCAAATACAAACAGGCCTCACTCAAAATCACAGACTTTTGAGAATCAACTTGAAATAAATGAGCATATTTCACTAATTATATTAAATTCATTGTGTCATAAATTAATTTAGGAGATTTTACATGATTTATTCAGGTAGATTCCATTAAAAAACCAAGCCTTAAAAACTACTCAAAAAATATTGAGTGTAATATTGTTACCATATTTTTTTAAAGTAAATATCACGTTGCATTTTTTAGTGTATTAATCTTTTATTTTATTCAAACGTTTTCTCATAATTAATACTTTACAAAAAATAAATAATAATAACAACAAGAAAGAAAGAAAATAATAACAATAAATAAACAATAAGAAAAGAGAGAAAAAAAAGAAAATAATTAAGAAAAAAAGAAAAAGAAAGAAAGAAAGAAATAATTACAAGGCAGTGATACAATCAATAGAAATGCACATGGCTGCATTCACAGTTACTGTTTGGGACTGACAGCAGTTGCTTACAGGTGAGACTTGAAATGTTTTATTTATTCAGCAGATTAAAACATCTGCTTGAATACATCTGAATGAACAGCTGAAGTCACAACCGCATTCAGGACACTAGAGCGACAGAATCAAAAATGGCGTCATAACACCGGGAAGTTTTATCACAGTTGACAGCCCGTTTTTAAATAAATGAGCCCAGTCAAGGCTTGTCCTATCATCACACAGCTAAACAACTAAATTAAATGACTTTAATGCTTTGTTAGCGAGTGCAGAGAGCGCGTTTGGTGCGCGCGTCTCAGAGCTCACGCGATCTCGCGCACGGCACTGACGGCAGCTCCGGTGGATCTTAATATGAACGCGAATCATTTCTCCTTCTCTGTCTCTGTGGGTGAATTAAACCCGTCATGATTATATAGGCAACTCAATGTTCCGTGCTGTTCCGTTCATTCAGCGTAGCTTTGAATACAGTTGTGAATCCTGACAATGTAAAGGCGTCAGTTCGGCTATATATATGCGGCTCTGACGGTCGTATAATAATAGACTGCTCTATGAAGTGATGTTGCCATACTAGCCTTTACCTTCTGCTCTAGAGTCTTGTTTGTGTTAAACATGGCAGAAAAACAGTCTTAAGTAGGGATAACTGCAGGCTCGCGCAATGGGCGTGGCTAACAGTGCGACTCATCGATGCACCCCATGCTAATCGACGTATTTTTATAATTGACGTAATCGATGACGTCGACGAATCGCTGCAGCCCTAATTACAATTAGTGTTGTCAAACGATTAATCGCGATTAATCGCATCCAAAATAAAAGTTTTTGTTTACATAATATATGTATGTTTACGGTGTTTATTTATTATGTATATATAAATACTAGTGCTGTGTATCACCAGCAAAGTCACGATACGATACGTATCACGATGCAGATGCCACGATACGATACATATCACAATACGGGACTGCACTGAATTTCACCTCAGAAAAATTTTGTAAAACAGCTGTTTATTAAACACGGCATACTATAGGGCCATTGCTAACTATTGGCAGAGCAGGCAGTTGACCTCTGCATTATGAATGGCCTCCATAACTGTACCACAGTACAATATAGGTAATGGCATATGTTTCATGTTTACATTGGGCACTCCCCACCAGGTAAAATATTCTGATTGCTTGCATCTTGTTTTTAAGCCCATAAATAATAATGTACTCGTTCTAATAAATTTATTATGTAATGTACTCATATTAATATATTTAAAAAATCATTTTAACATTGCTGGTAGGTTATCATTGCACAAATCAACACACTCTCTACATTTAAAAATTAAAATTAAAAGAGTTCTAAACTAATGCTCACTGTATCTCATGCACACGCACGCTCAGTCACACACACACACACACAAACACGCTCAGTCACACACACACACATACGCTCAGTCAGTCACTCACACAGATTACGTTGCGGCCGCACACAGACTTTCAGCAACAATGTTTTTAGTGCTGCCCCGCAATTCTATCAATAAAATAGCTTAATCATTCAAGGGCTACATTATCTTTCTCAACAAGGAGCTGGTAACATCATTGTTTCTGAAGGAATTAAAGCCACAGCTTTACTGTTGCGGTGGTCATTCATACATACATACACAGCATCTCTCTCTCTTTCATAAATAAGCACTTGATGAATTTCACTTTTCTGATAATAGAATATTGAAGTGGAGATCGCTAAACTGCTAGCTAGCCGGTGTTTTCAGAAAGCAAGCGCTTTTATCCAGTGGAGAGAGCGCGCGTACATATGGTTGCCAGGTTAACAAAGATAAGTATCACACTTAGCAGATATTTTCGTATTGCGCAAGTGGGTAGCTCTATTTCGGGGATTACGTCTCTTTATATCAGGCAACCCAGTTGTGTTCCTCTGCGGTCAGATTAAACATTGTTGTTAAACATTTTAAACGGTGTTCTTGTATTCAAATTAAGCGCGGTCCACTGCTGCACACGTGCCACAATATCGATACAGGGCCAGCTGTATCGATACTCGTATCATCAAATCTCTGTGACGATACATCGTCGTATCAATATTTCGAACACAGCACTAATAAATACGCACACATACAGTATATATTTTGAAAATATTTACATGTATATGCATTTATATATTTGTATTATTATATTCTATATTCTATATAAATATATAATATATAAACAACATTTTTCTGAAATATATACATGCATGTGTTTGTATTTATATATACATAATAAATATACACAGTACACACTCATATATTATGTAAACAAAAACTTTTATTTTGGATGCGATTAATCGCGATTAATCTTTGACAGCACTAATTACAATATAAATTGACATTTGTTTAAATGCCTGATTAACAGCTTTGTGGACAAATATAAATTTTGACTACAAATTAACTTCTTTACATAAGGATACAGTTTAAAAGCACATCCTTGTGAAAAAGAAGTGTGCTTAACTGTATTGAATGTGCACTTGTAGTGCACTTCAAATCTTACAAGAATACTTAAAGTACTTGCATATAAAATAATATCAATCAAATAAAGGCCACTTAAATGTACTTACAGTACACTTTCATAACTGCTTCTGAACACACTTAAGTACACTTTTAAATATGTACTTTGTAATCATTTCAAATTAAAAGTACTTAAAATGTTTTAATAATCTTTTCCCATGATTTAAAGAAGTGCACTTATTTTGATTTAAAGCACATCTAAAGTACTTGATCATAATTTTAACTGTAGTTTGTTATTCAATATTACATGTAAAAACATTTTAAATGTAGTAAATTGCAACATGACCACAAAAATAATTACAAATCCATTTAAATACATGACATACAAGTTTCCTTATATAAGTATATTTCAGTAAATGCTCACAACTATATTTCAAAGACAATATAAGTAACTATGAAACTGAGTGTAAAGATTATTTAAGTCCTAATTATGTGGGTAAAAAAAACGCTGTAAAATTAATCAAATTGCATTTAATGTACATTTTATCTACAATATAGATTTTCATCTGATTGCAATTAACAAGCACTTAAGTGTCCGAAAATATTACATTCAGTTTGCACTTATATTATTATACAAGTTTATTATTTCCAAAATAAAGGTTTTTGCATACTGAGTCTGAAATTTCCATATGCGTTTTTTCGTATTCGTCATCCTAAAAATTCGTCACGCACAGGAACCTTGCACACTGAGTCCGATACGTATTAATTAATCCGTTGCAAAAAAATATTGGCAAACCAATACAAAATGGACTGAGGATGATTTTGTTGTCCACCCAATCCTGAGATCACATAGAGAGGAAGAAGAGTTCCTTCGGGATTATCCCAAGCGATTCAAAGTTTACTTCAGGATGTCAGTGGCTCAGTTTGATGCTTTTGTTAGCGATACTGGAGCCACATATTAAAAAGACCACCAATTTCCGTGAAAGGACCTATACAGTGCTTTGTGCAGCGAGACGAAGTGGATCAACTTGTCAGACGCCATTCTGGGTTTTGGCGTTCACTTGTACGGTGGCTCTGAATTGACCTATTGGTAAGCCCCTCCCCTCGAACGCAGACTAGCCAATGGCAGTCGAGTATCAGTTGCATGGGGAGCGGAAATCGGACATCTGTAGGTTGCAGAACCATAGAGAAACATTGGAAGATCTGAAGCTTGCATCGGTTTTATGGGGTTTACGCTTCAAAAATGGAAAAACGATGTGCCTGGGGCAAGGCTTGAAAATGAAAAAAAAATGAAATCCGTTCACTCCGAGCAGAATCGATATTTTAACGTTTCTGTTCCTGCGTTCCTCATGTATTATTATCGTTCCGAAACCGGTTAATAACGTTATTTTTGTTTTTATTTATTTGCCTATAATAATAATAATAATAATAATAAAGTACAGCGTTTTCTTTACTCAAAAAAGAAAAAGAAAAAAACAACACAGAAAATCTGATATCTTAACCCGCTGCGCTTAATCATAGCCAATACAGCATCTTCTTTTATAGATTTTGGCCAAATGTAGCCTACTAAACAAAAGAAAAAAATCTGCTAACACTTTAACGAAATTAAAGTATTTTTACAAGATATTTAAAAATGTTTGCTGCATTGTTAAACGCTCTTATAAAATTGCGTTTTGAGAGGAAAAAAAAACATAGGCTAAGTCACATTTTATGATTTCATTCAGAAAAAGGCGATTTAAAGCGTTTAGGCTATAAATGTAAAGCCAAAAACGAATTAATTTAAGGCGAAACTGATGCCTACCTCTCTCATTCAGCACGAATCCAAATGTATTCATATCCGCGACGTATCTGGATGCTAAAATATTATTATTTATGAAATATGCTTTGTGCTTCACTCGCAGCCAAAACAAGCATTGCTCATGGACATCCCGGCTGAGCCCCGCCCACAGAGCTCATCACATGCAGACTGTGACGTATTACAACAGCTCCAAGACTCAACACCCAAGGACGACTTTCTGGAAAACAGCCTGGGAAGCCAGGACAACACATCACAGTCACCGGAAACACCAGAGCTAGAGCCCCGCTCACCAGACACACTATCCCTCTCTCCAGCATCTCCACTTCTAAGCTTTTCACAGAAAATGGAGGAACTGGTGTATGCTGGGACCAAACTCTCTGCAAGCCCCCAGATATCAACAAAAAAAACGGCGGGCCTCCCAACCACCAAAGACTGCAGGCCCAGCTCTCCCTCCTCCTGTGAGAGCTCTCCGACCGCTGCCACAACGCCAGGGCCCAAACCCTCCTCCATCGGCTGTAGGTGAACCAAAAACAACTGATAACAGCTCTCAGTGATATGTGTCGGGTCCCCGCTATATTAGCAGCAACATTCACAAATGTTTACAAAACAAGCGGGAACCCAGTATGCCTGTAGCCTTCTCTATTTCTGTTTTATCATGTGATAGAAAGTCTAAGGCCTTCTCAAGCCGTACGGCTGACCCATCTAATCTGCGGCCTGTAATGCATCAATCTAAGATTGCTGTAGAGACAAAATGTAATTCCATCAAGTTAGCATTTTTAAACATTCGCTCACTAAATAATAAATCATTTGTGATCAATGATTTAATAACCACAAACAACCTGGATTTTATGTTTCTAAATGAAACATGGCTTGAAGACAGCTGCAGTGCAACAGTCCTAAATGAAACAGCCCCTCCTAACTTTAATTTTATAAGTGTCTGCAGGACTGTTAGGAGAGGTGGAGGTGTAGCTGCTCTATTTAAAGATGTTTATCAATGCAAGCAAGTGTCATTTGGTCAGTACTTGTCTTTTGAATATCTAGGTATTGTGCTGAAAGGTGCCCCACGCATTCTGTTTATCATCATTTACAGGCCTCCAAAATACTCTCCAGCCTTTGTTGAAGAGTTCACAGAACTGTTATCAATGATTTCCTCAGAGTTTGACTGTTTTGCTATTGCAGGGGATTTTAATATTCATATAGATAATGCTGAAATCAAAACTACAAAAGAAATTATAACTGTTTTAAACACTTTTGACCTGATTCAGCATGTGCATGGATCCACACACAATCGTGGACACACTCTAGATTTACTCATCAGTAGAGGTCTAAACATTTCATCCATTGTTATTAAGGATGTAGCACTGTCTGATCACTTCTGTATTTTCTTTGATATACTGATCTCTGTCACCACTGAATCTAGATCTGTCTCTGTCAGAAAGAGATGCATTAATGAGAACACTAGAGTGCTATTTATGGAGGCTATATCTTCAACACCAAGCATTTCTGCAGACTCTGTTGATCTTCTCCTGGATTCATTTAACTCAAAAGTTAAGAATGTTATTGATGATATAGCTCCGATAAAGGTCAGCAAGAAGACAGGCAGACAAAAATCATTTTGGAGAAAATCAACAGCAGTTCAGAGTATGAAAAGGCAATGCAGAAAAGCTGAGCGGATGTGGCGGAAGACGAAACTTGAAATTCACTATAGCATCTATAAAGACAGCCTTCATGCTTTCAATGTGGAACTAGCCACAGCTAGACAGACCTTCTTCTCAAACCTTATAAACAGTAACTTAAACAACACTCGTACTCTTTTTGCTACTGTTGAGAGACTGACAAACCCCCCAAGTCAGATTCCTAGTGAAATGCTCTCCGACAGCAAATGCAATGAGTTTGCTTCCTTCTTTTCAGAGAAGATCAGTAATATCAGAAAGGAGATTGGCACATCTTCCTGTAATACAGAGGTCACACAGATTCGACCGCAATCTCAAAAAGAAGTGACTATGTCTGTTTTTGAAACAATTGATAGCAAAATTTTGGAAGAAATAGTACAGCATCTTAAATCGTCAACCTGCTATCTCGACACACTTCCTACATCTTTTTTCAAAAGTGTGCTTAACTGTTTGGAAGTAGATCTCTTAGAAGTGGTGAACACCTCACTTCTTTCTGGGACTTTTCCAAACTCCCTGAAAACTGCAGTTGTTAAGCCCCTTCTGAAAAAGCGTAATCTTGATAGCACCATGTTGAGCAACTATAGACCAATATCAAATCTTCCTTTCATAGGTAAGATTATTGAAAAGATAGTTTTTAATCAGCTGAACAACTACTTAAACTCAAATGAATACCTGGATAATTTTCAATCTGGTTTCCGTGTGCATCACAGCACAGAGACAGCACTCATTAAGATAATAAATGATATTCGATTTAATTCTGATTCTGGCAAAATATCAGTGCTGGTACTGCTAGATCTTAGTGCTGCGTTTGACACTGTCGATCATAACATACTTCTAGAGAGACTGGAAAACTGGGTCGGGCTTTCTGGGTTGGCACTCAAATGGTTCAGGTCATACTTAGAAGGGAGAGGTTATTATGTGAGTATAGGAGAGCATAAGTCTAAGTGGACGTCCATGACATGCGGAGTCCAACAAGGCTCAATTCTTGCACCGCTCTTGTTTAGCCTGTATATGCTCCCACTAAGTCAGATAATGAGGAAAAACCAAATTGCCTATCACAGCTATGCTGATGATACCCAGATCTACCTGGCCTTATCTCCAAATGACTATAGCCCCATTGACTCCCTCTGCCAATGCATTGATGAAATTAACAGTTGGATGTGCCAAAACTTTCTTCAGCTAAACAAGGAGAAAACTGAAGTCATTGCATTTGGAAACAAAGATGAAGTTCTCAAGGTGAATGCATACCTTGACTCTAGGGGTCAAACAACTAAAAATCAAGTCAGAAATCTTGGGGTGATTCTGGAGACAGACCTTAGCTTCAGTAGTCATGTCAAAGCAGTAACTAAATCAGCATACTATCATCTCAAAAACATTGCAAGAATTAGATGTTTTGTTTCCAATCACGACTTGGAGAAACTTGTTCATGCCTTTATCACCAGCAGGGTGGATTATTGTAATGGTCTCCTCACCGGCCTTCCAAAGAAGACCATTAGACAGCTGCAGCTCATCCAGAACGCTGCTGCCAGGATTCTGACTAGAACCAGAAAATCTGAGCATATCACACCAGTCCTCAGGTCCTTACACTGGCTTCCAGTTACATTTAGGATTGATTTTAAAGTACTTTTACTCGTTTATAAGTCACTCAATGGCCTAGGACCTAAATACATTGCAGATATGCTCACTGAATATAAACCTAACAGACCACTCAGATCATTAGGATCGAGTCAGTTAGAAATACCAAGGGTTCACACAAAACAAGGGGAGTCCGCTTTTAGCTATTATGCCGCCCGCAGTTGGAACCAGCTTCCAGAAGAGATCAGATGTGCTAAAACATTAGGCACATTTAAATCCAGACTGAAAACTCATCTGTTTAGCTGTGCATTTGTTGAATGAACACTGTGCTACGTCCGAACTGACTGCACTGTATTTTATGTATAATAATTTTCTATTTAACTGTTTTAAATTTCATTTTAAATCAATTTCTATAACATTTTAAAATTCCTTGTTTTTATTATTTTTAATTCCTTGTTTTTATTGCTGTGAATGACTATTTCACTTTCTTTTATGTAAAGCACTTTGAATTACCACTGTGTATGAAATGTGCTATATAAATAAACTTGCCTTGCCTTGCCTTGCCTCGATCATCATCCTTCCATATCAGTATAGTGGTCAAGCTGATGCAACAGATTGTACAACGGAGCAGTGCTACTTATATGGTTCTTTAACTGTATTTTGATAATGAATTTTGATAATGAACAGGCTGCAATATCGCAAAAATATGTTGTCTGTGTGCGTGTCAAGCGCCGGGACACTGGCGCGATAGCCACTGGTATACAGAAGCAAGACGTTCAAAACAGTCAAGCTTTTGCAAAGTAAAGAAAACTACTTTCTGCTGTCGTTTTCCTTTCCGTGAACTTTGGATCGTGTCACAATAAACCGAAACTCAGCTCTTTTTTTTTCTTTCGTTTTGTTAATCTGTCAATGATTTAATTTAAATATATTTCGTGCATATAGCCTCTACATATTCCTTTTTATGTAAGCCTATAGTTTTATTCTGTTTTCTCTGTTCACAGAAGCGCTGCAGGTGTATGTGATCTGTTGAATCCATCTTACAATATCCTCGGATAAACTCTAATGCCGGTGCATTGCCATTGCGACTTACCTATGACGAGTTCACAGCTGAGCGCGCAGGCATTTCACACGTTGGAGGCATCAGCTGCAATATAGGCTGTAGCCTACTACTTGAATTCCTGATTGGTTGACAGCAAATTTCAAATATTAAATGGAACGATAAAATAGCGTTATTAACCGGTTAATGGACATTTAAATTTTTTGATTCTGTTCGGAACTATAAAATTTGATTTCCGTTTCTGGTTAGGAACCGGTTCAGAGCCCTGGCCTGGGGTACTTGTAACACTGATTCCAGGTATCCTGAGAGGATGGGCAATATAATTTATTTTATTACATTTCCTGAATCCAAACAAAACAGAGCAAAATGTCCCTAAGTATTCAACTCCAATACACATGAAGACAACAACTTTCATTTTCTGGTTGTCATACACTCATTAAGTTACAATTTTCATCTGCTCAAGCAGAACGTTAATGTTATCTTGTGCTTTACCAAGGTATCTCTGGCTAAAACTAGCTAATCTTTTAGTTAGTGAGTCCATGCTAACGTACAAACCTAAATAGCGGACTGTTCTCGCGTCTTGTACAGTTTAGGTCAAAAACACATAAACGAAGGTCTACATTTCAGTGCCTCTCCATATTAAACTGGTTAAATGTACATTAATTTAATCGTACCCTGTGATACATGAACAGGGTTGATCCTGCATGTTGTCATCCGTGATCGTGATGATCGACCGTAATATGAGATTCTCCCGCTTGCATTGAGATCTATAAACCCCCGCTTCGTGTTACCAACCGTATTTATTTTCAAATATTTTATAAATCCCTCCATGGAATATTTAATTCCCATTTGGTGGCCTTTTGTGTCCAAAATTGTGCAAAAACATCGTGGGACAAGGTTTTCACACTGCAGCTGTCGTTGTGAGACAGTGAGCAACTCCATTTGTTTGTCCGAGGGAGCAACAGTAACTAAGGGGGGCGGGGCTTACCGATAGGTCAATTATCCAAATGCTTGCTACGGATGCGAAAAATGCAGAAAATTTAACCCGAACTGATTTTTTATGACGGACGAAGGTTTCGTGGGCAGTGTGTAAATGTGATTGACACAACATGGGGTCGTGTTTATTTTTTAACGTGCAAAAATTTCCGACGACAATTTTGGACTCTGTGTGCAAGGACCTTAAGTACTCCTTTTTTAAAGTACAATAAAGTGTACTTCTTTTTCACAAAGGCATCACAGGAGGCACCTCATGAAGTTTGTTGTCTTATGATATTATAAATATTAGTAGTTTTCAATTATGTAATTCTCATACTTCCATTTATTATTCCATAGAAATTTCAAAATGCTTAATTAAACAACATTACATAATAATTTTGTATGCAATAAAAAATATAAAATAATTAAATTTGAATACAACAGAAATATTAAATTAACATTATTATTATTATTCAGATGTGTTGTCGTGAAGTAAAGAGGAGGGTGTTTGATGGAGGAAGGACTCACGTTGCTGGTTGCGTTTGTCACTGGCGTTCTTCAGCGGGAGGCAGACGGGACAGTCGTGCCTCGTGCAGTTCTTCCAGTGTGAGATGATCTGCCTCGATGAAGCACAGTGAGCCACTGCAGAGACAGAGACAGAAGAAAGCCTGAGCCAAAGTGCAAGTGTGTCCAACTGCTGCAAAACTGGGAGCAAAAAGGTCCTGTGCGAAAGCAGGTCTGCAAAGCAGACACACACACATAGTTTCACTAAAACCACAGCAAAGAATGGCATTTTTTCTGTGACGAGTCATTTTTTCACTCCTCACAGGAAGTAAAAAGATACTACAAATGACATAAATCGCAGGCAAACAGATCATAATTGATGTTTAATTACAGTTATGGGGAGCGAGATTTTCAACCAATGAAATTTCACTGTAGAAGGGATTATCCAGTGGGACAATGAAAACAGAAACTTAGCGAGTGCTAAAATTTTACTGGTTAGGGGGGGGGAAAATTAAAAATAAATAAATGAATTAATTAATTAAATAAAAATAATAACAAATAAATATATGTGATAATTCTAATTATTGCATAAAGCACTTATAAATTGCATTTTATTATACAACGCAATCGAAATACAACTTAATTTATATGTAAATTAACATTAATTTACACTTTTACAAATTAGAAAAAAAACTATTAAAAATAATTTTCATTAAGTGAAATAAATCTGAAATAAAATATAATACTAGATGAAAAACATTTAATTATTATTATTTTTATTTTTTTTGCCTTGGCAACTAACTGAAATATGTTTAAGTACTAAATGTAATAAAATTTAAATGGAAATGAAAAAACAAATGAAAGCTAAATAGAAAAATAACAATTAAATCTAACAAAAATAAAATGGATAAATAAATTAAAATGATATTGACAATATAAAAATAAAAACAATCAAAATATTAATGAATACTATATTTGTATATAGTATATAAATATTATAGTATATGAAAAGTATATATATTATAGTATAAAAATTGAAAGTATATATTTTATAGTATTTAAATATTACTAAAATACCACTGGCTACATTGTTTTTTTCTATACTTTCTGTGGGTCAATTAGGCTCAAATTAATTACATTACACAACAACATTTAAATACAATTACAGAATTTAACTTTATTAGAATAGAATTTATAGAATAGAATTTCAATAATTTATTGTAATTATTAATACTAGCAGTACATTTTAATTTATTTTAAATTACTTAAATTAATATTATTTGAATATTAACATTAACTGAATAACATTAAATAATTTATTGTAATTATCAATACAATAATTTTTCTTTCAAACTGATTTAATACTGAATAATATCCATAGCCACTTCACACAAGATATTTGCATTATAATATTAGCATTACAATATTTTCTATCAAAAAGGCTAAATAAAGTGGCGGCAGCGCAGCATGTCAAAAATAGGTACCGTCTCGCATTGTATTGAGAAATGATGTAGATATTACAATAGGAGCGATCGAGCTGAGTCACACTGCTTCAACCAGTATCAACACAATCATGATTTACTGCTGCTGTGATATATCGCGTCACACCTGGTTTGTTTGCCGGTCACAGGAGGAAGCGAGAGCCTTCAGAAAGCACCAAACACACAATGCTTTAAGCATCTTCTCTAGCCTTCGTGTCCTTCCTCAGGAGTCCGAGAGAGAGATACGGGGGTCACAGCGGAGAAACAGGAAATGAGCTGGCACTGTGGACGGCACGCTTGGCACCAGGCTGGTGTTTGAGTTGAAATGAAGCCCTGTGCTCCGGCTCCAACAACAACTAAAGCTCTGAGAGCAAAGCAGCCGGGCGGCATTGGCCCGCCGCAAGCCTTCTCCTGCCGTTTGCCAACCCCTTAATATTGCATTATACCATAAAGAGCACAATTTTCTCTCTAAATGGACTGTTATACTTGAGACGGAGCAGAGCGTTTGCTCTGGAAATTCCCCGTGTGCGCAAATTAAACGTTACTGGCTGTGAACCCAAAGGTGTTCACAACGTAAAATTTAAGATCCATTGTTGTGGCGGTAACAAACCTCAATGGAGTGCCTTTCGAATGTCTGTGTCATTAAATTGGATGTTATTCTAATAGCTAGCTATATAAATTAGTAGTACACTAGAGTGTAGTGCTGCTGCTCCATCTGACGAGCGCAAAGAAGCACACAATGCTGTAAACACCACATCAGGACAAAAGCGTCTCATTACGGCTCGCGCTGAGACTAAACACAGAACAGACAGGTCTATTAACACACACCTCAACCCACAAAACACAGCAGACACTCCTCAAAGACTTCTAAAACACACACTCTCTCTCTCTCTCTGCACCAGACTCATTCTTCACGCAACTCCTGTCCCAAATCCAGCTCGTTTCAAACTCTTGCAAACTTCAACTTGTTTTAATAAACAAAGTTATATATTGTATGACAAGTATTATATTATATTATAATACTATATTATATTGCAATGACCAATCAGCGCTAGGGGTCGACCGATTATCGGCCTGGCCGATTATCGCCGCCGATATTAAGCATTTTTATAATCATCGGTATCGGTCATTTTCAAAACCGATGTGCCGATAAAATAATTTTAATTTTGAAACGCGCTATTTGGCTCTGATGCAGCCTGTCGGAGCTCACCACTCTAGAGCAGTCTCCGCCCACCGCGCATCTGATTTGTTGTGAGTCACGAGTCCGACCAATCAGCGTGGAAGACTAAAGGCACTCTCACACCGAAAGCGCTTGCTAACTGGAGCTGCTTGCTTCAGTGATCACGCATCAGTTGTCTCTCAAAGGCAGCAGCAGACGTTGCTCAAGTTGCAATAAATCACAATCCACTAAACTGAAGTTGCAAAACACCTCAATATTATCTATTTATGGTTTCCGTGATGGGGGAAACGCAGACAGAATCGCGGAATCCAGTCATATAAATGGAATTTACTGTATAACGCGGAGTCACGGAATTTGTCAAAGTTTGGATGAATTAATCAAAAGTAGGTCAGTGCACTTAAATCGACTCGTGCTATGGACTAGTATCTGTAAACATTAAGCCGCAAAAAGACTATTTAAATATGAATTCTGCATGTTCTGCGTGTCTCTTTAACAAGTTATATGTGAATGGCACAGACGCGTGGTTTTTACACACACACACACACACACACATGATGCTCGCGGTGTTTTCAGCATCTGCCATCTCACTAAATGAGGACATAAATACGTGAAGAACATCCCCAGAACTGCTCTGAGAGTTACTTCATGAGCATTTGACCGTTTCATTTGAGTAAACGATCGTCATATCATACATAGGCTACAGATACTTAAGAGGTCCTCATGGCAACCCGTCAAAATAAAAGTTCGGTTTATCTACTAATACTACTACAACAATTATTACAACTTTTGTTTAAAAGAATAATCACACAATACGCTATTTCTTCCATGTTTTAATTTTAATAGTAAACCAATTTGTTTGCCAAAAATAGAGTTTAACTCATTTAATTAAAAGATAAATGAAATCAATGTTTTATGCCTTCATTTGCACTGCACTGTAAATTAAAACTAATGGAAATTACTGTCACATAGGCCAAGACTAAGATACGGTCACATAGGCTCCGATCACAGCGTCCTCATCCTCCTGTTGTTAACGTCGTTGTTCTTCTTTGTTTTCGTTGTTGAACGCCGCGCACAAATGAGTCGCTGTCGACCGGCTTACGTCACTTCCTAGTACCCACTGTCGGTGCGAATGCAACCCTTTAAATGGTACTGGGAAATAGTTCGTGCAAAATCGTCCCAGTACTTTAGTACTGTACTTTTAGTTCTGGAACTAAAGCGGTGCGAAAGGGGCTTAAGATGACAGAAATTGTGACATTTCAATAGGCTATTGAACCAAGTGTGCCTATAACATGCTATTAGTGTTATAGTTTCATTAAAATAGTTGCGGTATTCTTAACTTCTACAATGGAACTATGAAGACAATTAAATTATTTACACTTATTATATACATTGTGCTTTTTAAGTTAATCAATTAATGTGCATTAGATGATCAATTGAATAGTCACCTCTTGTAGGTTATGATTTAGTCATCAGAAAATAATAATGAAGAATTATGAGAGGTTATGCTATTACACATACATTTCTATGTAAATTATTGAAGCCAAATACTTACATTTCCCCAAGCTGTTTAGCTGTAGTACAGTATTCATAGGCTTAATCATGAAGCATACAGTGGCCTAGGGCTGCACGATATATTCTATGCGATAGTCATGTGCATCTCTTCAGTAAAGCCGGTTCTGTGATTAGTATTAAATCTCCACCACCTGCTTTCAAAACCCAGTAGGTGGAGCGGAAGTTAATACACAGAGCTGTAGTTCACTAACAAGCTACGCAATATCACGTTCATTATTGAAGGCAATTCATATGTGATTATGAATGCGAATTGCGTAGCTTGCAGGTGAACTACGGCTGTGTATTAACTTCCGCTCAATCTACTGGGTTGGAAAGCAGGTGATGGAGATGTAATACTAATCACAAAACCGGCTTTACTGAAGAGATGCGCATGACAATCGCATGCAATATATCATGCAGCCCTACAGTGGCTCCACATTTAACTCTCTCTTTATATTACCCTTATTGTAGATGGATGCACGGAGAAAGACAAGAGTAAGAAGTGCAACCAACACAAGGGAAGGCAGTTTTTGTCAGAGCCCCTGTTATTCTTAATTTTGACATTAATTTTAATTTTTACACCACATATATCGGTTCAAAATATCAGTTATCGGTCTGCTTGGTCTGTAATAATCGGTATCGGCCCTGAAAAACACATATCGGTCGACCCCTAATCAGCGCTGTTTAATAATCCGCTCAACAGCGCTCAAATCTTAGCGGGAAATGGACGTTTTTAAAATTTCAGTACCGAATGGTATAGCGCTCGGTACTTTTGACAACACTATTATATTATATAACATTATACATACATAAAAGAAAACCAAAAGTAATATATTTTGTAAATTAATTTCTTCATATAAAATGTGCAAAATAACATTAAATAAAATTCCATTGATATAATGTACATTATATTTGTTTATTAAATAATGTATAAAAAAATAAAAAAAACAATCAAATGCATTGATATATTAATATATTTCATAAATATATTGTAAATATTTAAAAAAATATATAAGCAACTAAAATGTGACTATTTGTTTAAGAAAGAAAGAGAGAAAGATAATTTAAAAATAAATTATTGTATATTGTAATTGCAAGTATTGTATAAATAATTATTAATAAACATATATTACATAAATATTTATAAATATATTTAACTTACTTATACATTAATAAAAATAAAATGCACATTTTGTTAATGGTATTTTGTAAAAATAAATAAATAAATAAACAAATGAACAGCATATAGTAAAATATATTAATTAGTGCTGTCAAACGATTAATCATGATTAATCGCATCCAAAATATAAGTTTGTGTTTATGTAATACAGTATATGAGTGTGTACTGTGTATATTTATTATGTATATATAAATACACACCCATACATGTATATATTTAAGAAAAATATGTTATGTTTATATATTAAATATATTTATATAAGTTATATTAATATAAATATATACATGTAAATACATGTATATATTTTCAAAATATATACTGTGTGTATGTGTATTTATATATACATAAATATACACAGAACACACACATATTTTATGCAAACAAAAACCTTTATTTTTGGATGCGATTAATTGTGATTAATCGTTTGACAGCACTAATATTAAAAAATATATTTTTAATATTTTCTTAATATTTATAATTTCATAAATTATACAATTACATTCTTGGAAATATATTCTATTTTAATTATAAATTGACATAACATAAAATAAACAAACATAAAATTCACATCATGTCAGTGGTATTTTTATAAAAATAAATTAACGTGTTACCAAATTTTCATTTTTATGCATTTTTTTCTTACTATGTACTACAGGATTAATATTAATTACTAAAATATAAACAATGTTAACATTAATAAATACAATATTAATAATATTAACTTGTTTGCAAGGTGCAACACCTTTTGAGAGAATTGTTTTAAATTTATTTGGCAAAGGAACTTTCATTTTTTTCCCAAATATTTCTTCCTCACCATTACTAAAATAATTTTAATTGTACCATTAAGGAACAAGAATCATTAAAAATATAAAAGAAACCCCCAAAAATACGCACAAAATACGCTTACTGTATTCGCAATTTCGCCCTTCTGCAACACTATCTGCACAACTTTTCACGTTGAGGTCAAAGCAGCATGTGACACTCGTGTTGAAGCTGCGAGAATCGTGAATCATGTGGAAAAGCCTTGTGTTATCCGAAAGCGCTTGAGCTCTGGCAACGGGCGTTTGACGTGGACTCACCTTGGCAGGATTTGCCGGCCTGACAGTGGGTCATGTGGTTGAGGACGTTCTTCATGGTCCTGCAGTGGGGCAGCGCACAGGCCCGCACCTCTCCGTTGGCCTGCTCGCGCCGCTGGCACTTGTGGGCGTGGAGCAGCAGGACCAGCTGCTGCTGGATCAGCTTGCGCTTCTCCGGGTCGGCCGTGGGGCCCACCGACACCTGCTGCTGCTGGGGCTGCGGGCGAGAGAACAGGCCACGGCATCACAGAGTCAGCTTTCACCTGCCAGCTCAATCCTGTTAGTGTGCGTGATGGGAAACTCACCATGTTCGGCACGGTGGTGACCGTCGCCCCCTTCAGGTCGGTTGGAAACTGGGGCAGGCTATTGGGGAGGGCGCCTTTATTCTGAGCGTTCACGCCAGTCGTGCCCATTTGTTGCCCTCCACTCTGGTACTGACCGAACGGACTGTTGCCACCTGCCATGCCCATCTACAAACCAAAGAAACCAGGAAATATCACGTCAGAGGAGACATCAGGAGATTCAGACATCTCATATCTAAAATGACATCTGGTAAACAAACGATTTTTTAGGATCACTGTTACTATAGTATAGGATAAATTAGCATTGTTTTCAAGGGTGAAATCCAGTCATATGAATAGGAATCCACGTGATTGGGAATTTTGCGTGAGGGCGAAAGATTTCCCCATGTAAATTTCGTAAGTTGGTCATGTGAATTTGCCATGTTGATCTTTAAACAAAGATCATCTTTGTTTAAAAGTGACTTTTGTGTGAGCTGTGCTTCATGCATCACTACACTATTGACAGTAGACTTTTGATGGAAAAATTATAGGAAATGATCATTCTTTCTAAATGTGATGTAGACCTACACTGTCTGTGACTATAAATAAACACAAACAGACGTGACTGAATAAGTAGGCTATGTGTGTCTCTTTCTTTTGTGAAATAACGGTAAATTACACTTTATTTCTGTGTGGCTAATTATCAATCCTGACACAAACTAATTCATCAATGTAGCACTTACTTAGGGCTGCACGATTATGACAAAAATCATAATTGTCGATTATTCCCTTGAGATTGTAATTGCGATTATTACTAACGATTATTTTGAACAGATTTATGCCATTGTTTGAAGCTGCATGCCATATTTTCATATAAAATATACTGTATATATAAAAAAGGCTGAAAACACTCTTCCTGAACTTTTATTGCTTTTCTATAGCATTGAGCCTCAAATGTCAACTATACATTGATTTGGTTTCTTCTTTAAACAAAAAAGGTAAAATTATGCATGGTATAATAATGTGTTATACTAAAACTAAAAGAAAAAAAAGAAAAAATGGTTTACTAAACCTATATATTTAATTTACAATTAAACAGAACATTTTACAGTACAATTTATATTATCAGTGCTCCAGACTAACATTCAAGAGCAGTGGCACCAGCACCTGATTTGGTAGCACTGAACATGTAATATTACAAGTTTTGTCTCTTAGAAATGCACATTAGAACAGGAGCTTGAGTTCAGAGTAGCAGGAGCTTGAGTTGGGATGCAGATGTACATTTGACAGTACCATTGTGGAAACTGTAACAGCCTCATCTTTTATACATAACCAAAAGTACATCACCTCGTTACCATGGTAAAAAAAAGTAGCCTAACTATATGGTTTCTATGGTTTGCATTGCAAAACAGTAGCCTAAAGACATTCAGTCCATTACAAATCCACATCAACTGATAGAATTATTAACTAAATAATGTAATTATATTCCATTACTCCTTTAACATATTTAGTATATTAATAATACTCAATATGAATATCCTACTTTTCTGTCACCGTACCATTGTTACCGTTAGTGTTACTACAGTAAAACTATGGTAAATGTGGGTGATTTGTGGATTGAAACGTCTTCTAACTGGATCGCTGTTGCACTGTTTCTGCTGCTTTCTGCATCAGTGTTGATGAGAATAACAGCTTTGATTTATTTGGCTTTAAACTAGTTTAAATTAAAGAGACGTGATTTGCACTGGAGAACTCTGCGCTGAACTCGAGTGCTTCTTACTGGATTTCACAGCGTTGTTTAGCGCGTGATCACATCTGGTCACTTTTGAGGCGCGCGGATAAAAGGTCCGTGTGCGCGCAGTTCAAACGAGTTCCGCTATTTTGTTCCGCTTTTGACACGTTTGGTGTTTAACATGTATATCATGCACAACAGAGTGACAACGACTTTCAGTTAGACAAAATGTCTTTTATCCAGTGTGTTTGAGTTTGTTAAACCCCGCGCTGCAAACATCTCTTAAGCACACAGAATAATGCAAGTGGGCATTTTCAATTGTTTATTTATTTTTGTAATCACGGCTTTGAACGATTACGTAATCGTGGCATCCATAATCGTAATCGCGATTAGACATTCGATTAATTGTGCAGCCCTATACTTACTATTGCAGATTTGGGTTTAAATTTTAAAGTAAACAACAAAAATGCAAACAAACGGCCGCTTTTATTAGTGATGCAACTAAAAATCATCATAAAACACATTTATATAAAAAAAAAAAAAAATACTTAATTTTACAGTTATATTCATGTAACATGAGCATTTGCATTATGAAAAACATTATTGCTTAAGGGTGGGTCGCACTACACTTTTCGTTCCAGTGACTTCCATTCATAAGTGTACGAATGATGGGAAGAAGTTTCGCATTTCGCTTCATTCCAAAGTTCAAGTTTGGTGAACTCTGACTGGCGAATTCGTATCATGTAAAACCGTGACCAACTGAAGATCGATACTTCACATCATGACCGCATAGCTGAATAAAAAAAATAAAATTTAAAAATTTAAAACTGCAGCATTGCAGGAAAGTGTAGTAGATTATAAATTTTTACATTTTGGATTTATTACTATTTCACATTACGTCACATTACGACCGTTGCAGTGTTTGAAGAAATTTAGTATGCTCTAGTGCAGCCAATTAAATGTTCCTCTCATAGACGTCAATCAATCAATTAGTTGTTAAACAAATCAAGAGGAGTTGCTGGATATGATCTCGAGTCTTCAGCAGAGCAGGGCTTCCCCCGTCACAAGTGTGTGTCTGTGCTGATCTCCAGCAGCGTGCCGGCCGCCCGCTCTCCTCTGTTGACATTGCTCCAGCAGACCAGATAAAAGAGGCCAGCTGAGTGGCAGATGCACCGGCCCTCCCTCCTCCACCGCTCTGCTCACTCATTCATGCACACCAACACACTTCTCCTTCTGCTCTCTGTGCTTACTCATCCACACACACTCTCACTCTCTCTCTCTCTCTCTCTGTCGGAGCAGCCAGGATTCACTCTCCCAGCAGATCTGCACAGAGAGGATTTCCTCACTCATGTCCTCTGCTTCACACCGACATCCAGAATCACTTATTCACCCTGGTACATTGTTACTTGACATAGAGGTAGGGCTGCAGCTAATGATTTTTTTACTGTGGACTAATCTGTCGATTATTTTTTCGATTAGTCGACTAATCTATCGATTATTTTTCACTTAATCTATTTATTCTTTTCTTATCAGTTGCTGAATTCTTTAGTTAAACTATCAATAAATAATAACAGTAACTTCTGCTTTTAATCTTTTATTTTATTCAAATGTTTTCTCATAATTAACACGTTACAAAAAATAAATAATAATAACAACAACAAGGAAAGAAAGAAGGAAAGAAAGAAAATAATAATAAATAAAGAAAGATAATAACAAGAAAAGAGAGAAAAAGAAATAACAATAAATAATTAATAAAAAATAAAAATGAAAGAAAGAAAATAACAATAAATAAATAATAAGAGAAAGAAAGAAAGAAAGAAAGAAAGAAAGAAAAAGAATTACAGGGCAGTGATACAATCAATAGAAATGCACATGGCTGCATTCACAGTTACTGTTTGGGACTGACAGCAGTTGCTTACAGGTGAGACTTGAAATGTTTTATTTATTCAGCAGATTAAAACATCTGCTTGAATACATCTGAATGAACAGCTGAAGTCACAACCGCATTCAGGACACTAGAGCGACAGAATCAAAAATGGCGTCATAACACCGGGAAGTTTTATCACAGTTGACAGCCCGCTTTTAAATAAATGAGCCCAGTCGAGGCTTGTCCTATCATCACACAGTTAAACAATGACTTTAATGCTTTGTTAGCGAGTACAGAGAGTGCGTTTGGTGCACGCGTCTCAGAGCTCGCGCCGTCGCGCCCACGGCACTGACGGCAGCTCCGGTGGATGAATTAAACCCGTCATGATTATATAGGCAACTCAATGTCCCGTGGTGTTCCGTTCATTCAGCGCAGCTTTGAATACGGTTGTGAATCCTGACAATGTAAAGGCGTCAGTTCGGCTATATATATGCGGTTCTGACGGTCGTATAATAATAGAATGCTCTATGAACGCTCTATGAAGTGATGTTGCCATGCTAGCCTTTACCTTCTGCTCTAGAGTCTTGTTTGTGTTAAACATGGCAGAAAAACAGTCTTAAGTAGGGATAACTGCAGTCTCGCGCAGTAGGCGTGGCTAAAAGTGTGATGCGTCGACGCACTCCATGCTAATCGACGTATTTTTACGACGAATCGATGCAGCCCTACATTGAAGACATTTGCAATTGTTACAAGACACTTTTTCCCCCTTATGTGGAACTCTTAAAGGCACAATATGTACGATTTTCGTAATAAAAAATCCAAAAACTACTTGCCCAGTGTGATATATTTCATGCAGTTGTGTATTTATGTTATCCCAAAAGTTCCCAAGGATTTGTAAATCCAGAAAAATTCCAATTTTAAATACTCATTGTTGCCTGTCAATGACGTAATATCCGCACTATCCTCAGTTCCTGCTTGTAGAAACTATGGCAACACACAGACACAAATGTGGCTATACAGTTAAACTAAATCCATTACGGCTGTCGCGATTAAAATGAAAAGTGTTGATCGCAGCATTGAATTTAGATCTACTCAATTGTTCTGCCATGATTTTTTTTACATGTTTTTACAGTGTTGCGCATTATAACCAATCACACACAAATCCGTTGAGCTTATGAATGCAATGGCCAATCAGAGGCGTTCGGATGAGTTTTTTGTTCACTGCATGCACTCGCTGACTGAATTCAGCTCTCATGCGTATTCTCTCATCATAAACAACAATGTGCAGATGTACGAAGGAAGTAAGAGATTCATTCGTCAAACCGTGTACAGACAGCTTTCCTGATTACAAGGGGAGTTTTTTGAGAGTGCTTAAAGACATGTAAAATGTGTATACATATATAAAATCACACAACAACAATAATAGCACAGACAGAATGCAATAACACATTATTTGCTCCAAAATGAAGGAAATATGAATCTCACAGTGATCAGGTGTTGCTTTACCATTTGCTCGATGTGAAATAAACATGGAGCCGAAAGAGAGAGCTGTATGGGCCAAAAGCCACTCCAGACGAGACTCTTGTATGATGAGAGCTCTTAACTGCCTACATGACACCGAAAGGGCACAGCTGCTTCCTGGTGGTGTCCTGTTAAACCAGAGGCCAGAAAACATTGCCCTCATCTGACACCACCAGCTTCCAGCTTCGACTATGATCAGTTATATGCTTGAAGTTGATATTTTTTCCCCTACAAAATAAGAATGAAGAGTTTTCAAATTATATATGTATCAGCTTCAATGCACTTATCAAAACAACAGAAGCAGTCAAATGTCAAATGTTTCAGCAAAAAATAGTATTTAAAATGGTATAATTTAAATTATAATATTATAATTTATAACTTAAATAGTATAAATAGAATAATTTCACAGTCGTCAAAGGATTGGAAAAAAATATGTTCAAATACTCAATTTAATGTCAAAAAACCTTACATAAACATTTCTTTTCCCCAAGTTCCCAAATTCCAATTTATTTTGTTCCAAATTCCTTTTGTTTGTTTTTGTTTAAATTTTTCTGGATTCCATTTTTCTGTACATTTTACTGGTTTAATTAAATTTTAGTAATTGTAAAGCATGTCTAATTATTTGTACTCATGAAACTTAGACAATTTAACAACAATTCATTAAAAGTTAAAAAATAATAAAAAATTTAGGGCCCTATGAAATGTGTTTTATATTTTCCCAAATTCCATTTTATTTTTCAACAAATTGCATATCAACCCAATTTTAATGGTTAAATTAAATTTCTTGTATAATGTTTGTGTGTACTATATTTAATTTTTCTTGGATTCCATGTTAATGGTTTAATAAAATTGTAATAATCAAAATGCATGTGTTAGTAAGAAACACGTATTTGATTTCATTCAGCAAATATGATGCAGGGCGGAGTAAAGAGTAATTTTTAAGAAATGCAAAATTCAAGCATTTTTCAGCCCTACGCTATAAATTACTAGCTCTTTGCGCAAAGGGATTTGAATTCATAATACAAATGCACACACCTGCCATTTCTGACATCCGAGTGCTGCTTTCAGACCCCATCAGTCACTAACCCAGCTATAATAGAGACGAGTTTTGTTCATCAAATTTGCATAGAGCACAGATGAGATGTGTATGCAGTGCATGTAACATGGCACTTTAGGCTGAGAGCTTTTCATTTGCCTTCCCATCAAGCATAATTCTGTGGCTGGCGTGATCGGCAGGCCTTCAAACAAAATGGCAGAGTTTAAGAGCGTTCTGGCATTCAACCGCTCTCGTAACACAAGCATTTAAGCCTAATAAAAAACACAAGTGCAGGAATGAGTCATACAATCTAACAATGAGGCAGCAAAGCGCAGCTCCAGATAGAGAGCGATAATGTGAGTCCGTCTGCTGCTGCGCTGACAGATCAAACTGGACACACAACCTGATTTACACACCGATCGGATTCCACCGCAACACTGGAGCGATGAAAAAAGACATGAAACAGATTTCACGAAACATAACGGTCATAACTTATACTACACAGAGTGGCTTAATGGTATCCATGTGAATTTTAAATGGAGGGATGCACCAATATTAAAACGAGAGCCGATATTAAAATGGCTGAATTCAATGGTGAATTCAAGTTAGTTGGAACATTTTCTCTAGGGCTGCCACCAAATAAAGATTTTTCTAGTTGACTAAAGCTGGGCGCACACTGTGCGATTTTTAATAGTCCTTTACGATTGTTACTTATTAGTGTTGGACAATTTTCATATCATCCTATTGTCAGCCTGTGAGATCGTGGATATACGATATTATCATGCTATTTATTTAATTAATTTCATTGCCGGAAAGTGAACAAACTCCAGCATAAGTCTAAAAGCAGCCTAATGTTTTTAATATGACTGAATTTGTATTTAACATGATAACAATTAATAGAAACATTGTAAGTTACTAATTATGCTTACATTTCCTCAGTTATTCAAAAAGCAGCTATAGAAAACGAGCAAAGAACACAACCAAAAAATGTCATCACAAGCTCAGTCTAGCGTGAGTTTATGCACTTTAAAAACTCTCCCGTTATAATCAGTGAATCTACACTGCATGATGAATAAATCTCTTATACTTACATCGCACGTATATCTGCACTTTGTTGTTTATGATGAGAGAATTTCTCATGCGCGCTGAACAACGGAACTCCGCTGTTTCAGCGATGACTCATCTGAACGCCTCTGATTGGCCATTGCATTCATAAGCTCAGCATAATCATGTGTGATTGGTTATAACGCGCAACACTGTAAAAACGCGGAAAAAGAAATATAATGCAACAAATAAGCCCAGTGTTTCCCACACGTAGATTTATTTGTGGCGGCCCGCCACAATATCCACATCGACCGCCACAAATACCCACCGCCCGCTGCCATCAGCTCCCGCGTCTCACACACACACGAGCGCAACTTTAGCACAATATTTAGCAACTTTTAGACCCTTTTAGCGGCTTTTTTCCCATAAAAGGTACATACTGACAAATGTAGCGACTTTTTTGAAAAAACCTTAGCTTTCATTAAGTTGGAAGATGTCTCCAGTACTGCACCGCGAGCGCGAGCTCTGACTCTCCTGGTGCAGTGTCGCCTCTCTCGGCGTCTGTTCGGTGCAGTGAGCGGCAGAGAATCAATGCAGCCGACTCACCGACTCGTCAATAAATCATTTACAAAACAGTGTTTCCAAGCACCTGCCGCTTACTGACTGTTTGGACTTATAAATATGAACATAATTTGTCTGTTAATAAGCTCATAGTTTGTTACTCAGACGCAGGCAGTGCGCTGAATAAGACAAAACAATACAGCCAAAACCACTGCATATAGTCGCGTTTTAGTGTAAGTTAGATGTATATTGATTTTATCAGACGATGTTGCGATTATAAATTTAGAAATAAAAATAAACATTTCTGAGTTTCGTTAAAAATGTTACATTTTTCATCTAATAATTTATGGTATTTAAGCTTTATTTCAATTAACGAAACCACACATCTCTTATCTCTTAACACATCTCTTCCATCTTTATTTGACCCTCTAACTCTAGCTCTCTCTATTCTAATTCTATTCGTGGAAAAAAAAAAAAATAAATAACTAGCTTTTCTATTGTTTTTGTTTTCTATCTATTTGTTTTCTTTTTATTTATTATATAATTTACAAAAACAAACTTGCTACGTGTTAAGCTAACAGAGACTTGTTATAGCACTTGTGTATCGTTGCTCTTTTGTTGATTTTGATTGCTTCCATTGTCCTCATTTGTAAATCGATTTTAAAGCATCTGCTAAATGACTAAATGTAAATGTAAATTAATGAAAACTATTTGAATGGTTTTAGTTAATAACAACAAAAATAAATTAAACAAATATACTGGCTAGAAACTGAAATGGAAAAAAAGCTGAATATTGCAAAAAATATTTGCAAATAACGCAGCATTTCCATTCCATGGGGAACAAAATTGTTATTTCCGGGTAAGTCAGAGAAAAACAGAAATGGAAGTTGTAGCCACTGATGAAGTGACCACCGCTATTTTAATAAATAAATTATTTGTGGTTTATAGCGAACATACAAAACACTCGGACAAAATTTATGTTTGCTAGCAATCAGCAGCAGATGCTTTATGACTACGTCAGTATGTTCTGGAAAGTCATCTGGGCAAATAATTCAGTGACATGACATCAGGTAAAGTTACATGATTTGTGTGATGCACAATCATACAGTAAATATAAATGTCTTCTTACAGAATACATTTTTTATTAAAATCTGCGTTTTCCAACCAGGATTTATATACAATATGCCAAAATTTGCATTAATATACATGAATTGATAATAGGAATATTCATGAGGGACCGTTTTCATTCGCATCCTCTCAAATCTTCTCACAACTCTGAACTCTAAACCACAGCAAAGGAAACTGGCCATCTCACCTTGTTGATATTGCCGGCTTGCTGGGTGTTGATGCCCATCTGCTGCGCCCCCTGTGTGAGCGTCTCTGCCAGGACACTCCCCGCTCCTCCCTGTGCCGCCGCCCCCGCTGCTCCTCCCGCCCCTACAGAAGATGCCACCTGCATGCCGGCACCCTGGTACTGCCTCCCCGGCGCTCCTCGACCACGGCCTACAGAGCCGAGAGTCCCATTAATCACCTGACCCGGCTGTCCAGCCGCATTCTGTCCCATCATGCCGCTGTTCAGCATGGCCTGGTTAAATCCCGTGCCGAGTCCCATGCCAGCTGAGCCGGCGTTATTGCCCTGCGTCCCAGGACTGCCGCCTGGTTTCTGTGTTTGAGAGGGGTGGGAAGGGGAGCCCTGGCCCAGGGGACTCTTTCCAAGCCCGCCCAGCTGAGATCCGATGCCGCCGGGTTGTGGACTGGCCGAGTTCATCCCAGCGCTGCTTCCCGGCCGCAGGAGCTCGGAGAGCTGCTTGTGCTTGGCAGCAGCGTCGGGGACCATGGGGCTGTGACCGCCTGTACCTGTAGCCCCGCCGTTAGAGGACATGGACATCAGCCCCAGGTCTCCGTTAGGTATCAGCTCATCTGGAAGATCGTTCTCCAGGTCATCCCAGGAAAGTGAACCCAACTCTGAGGAAATAAAGACAGGGAGAAATTTAATTTTGTGTGTGGTTATTTCTTCTCTTCTCTTTATAAGGTTGTGAGTTTCTTATTGACCTTAATGCACATAAATTTGACGTGAACAAAAATTAGAATTTGATGAATGCCTCAAGACATGTCTCAGAAACCCAGTTTGCAGGTTTCAATTCATGCATTTTTATGCAAACACTGAGAAATTGCATAAAATTTGCTGGTTGGGAATTTCCAAAGTGCATATAAAAAAAAAATTATATGATCGCTTGAGGCAGATACATGTTTTATTCATCAGGAAGACATGCACATTTACTGTATAAACTTCCAGATGAGCCAAAAAAAAAAAAAAAAAAAGTAAATAAATGTTTTAAGCAAAATTGTAGAGCTCTACAATTCTAAAAAAATCCCCATATTTAATCTCATTAGCTTCGTTTCCATCCATGTACTTTTATGCAAATATTGGTTAATTGCATAAAAATTGCTTGTTGGAAATTTCCAAAGTGCATATAACATGTATATGATCGCTTGAGATGCATTTTTTTCATTTGGTAAGAAGACCCACTATGTGTTGCTAATTGAAATGTAGAATATATATATAATGTTATTTTTCCAATAAAGAAATCTAAGCTTTCTACAATTTGAGCTTAATACATAAAACATAAAGACTCAAAATGGCGAATTCGACTCTGCATTCCTGTAAAATGAATATGCTGTCTACACTGACTAAGGTCTATTAAATTTCATATTATTAAGGGTCCAATGGAAGCTGTGGTTTTGACACCATGAAAATATTGTTTTAGCAGCTCCATGCTGTGAGGGAAAACAGCAGAGAGAGTGCAGTAGTCTAAATCAATATGCCTGCATGAGGTTGATCCGCCGCCGAGTCTGCTAATAGCTTTAATAAATCCACCTCATCTATTAAAACCTGCTAATGAACGACTGGCACGTTATACACACACAGGAGTGTGTATGATACCTCAGAACAGCTGGGAGGAAGGAGACGTTCTCAATCACGTCTGTGACAGTGAGAGACTAACGACAGATGTTAGCATGTTTAGCAGACTAAATGCCACCAACACAACAGGACGGATGCTAGAGATGATATCACCACTGATTCAGGTGCAAAATTAATGGATTTGATAATGATTTACTCAAATGTTTTTCTAAAAAGAATGAGCCTGCTTAAACTGTAACCAGTATATAATACATACTGCATACTACACCATTCACTAGAGATGTTAAATGACAATGTGGTGTACTACAGTTAGTGAAGTTTGTTGCAGGACTGTTTCACATATTATTTTATAAAAACACAAAGTATTCAGTACATACTGCATCGTACGCCAGACACAAGTGAAGTTTAAGTGACAATGTAGCATACTACTATTTCTTACATCTACCATTTATAACTCGCATGGCATTTTTACAATATCACAGGCAGCATAAAGTACATACTGCATGGTGTGCCGCACACTAGTGAGGAGAAGCAACAATGTAGCATACTACTGTAAAGTTTACCACTGAAGACTATTTCATGCTATTTTTTTTTATAAAATCACAGGCAGGATACAGTACATACTGCATACGCTACTGTACACTAGTAAGCTCAAGCAAAAATGTTGCATACCGTTTGTAGTACTTACCACTGCAGACTGTTTCATATACTACTTTTATGAAAGTATACAGTACATACTTAGTATGCTGCACATTACTGACAATAAAGTGTACTACTGTTTGCAATGTTTACTAATGAAGACTGTTTTACATATTTTTAGAAAAACGCAGGCAGTATACAGTAGTACTGTGTTCGAAATATCGATACGACGATGTATCGTCACAGAGATTTGATGATACGAGTATCGATACAGCTGTCCCTGTATCGATATTGTGGCACGTGTGCAGCAGTGTGGGCCGCGCTTAATTTGAATACAAGAACACCATTTAAAATGTTTAACAACAATGTTTAATCTGACCGCAGAGGAACACAACTGGGTTGCCTGATATAAAGAGACATAATCCCCGAAATAGAGCTACCCACTTGCACAATACGAAAATATCTGCTAAGTACGATACTTATTTTTGTCAACCTGGCAACCATATGTACGCACGCTCTCTCCACTGTGGATAAGCGCGCTTGCTTTCTGAAAACACCGGCTAGCTAACAGTTTAGCGATCTCCACTTCAATATTCTATTATCAGAAAAGTGAAATTCATCAAGTGTTTATTTATGAGAGAGAGAGAGAGAGAGAGAGAAAGAGAGAGATGCTGTGTATGTATGAATGACCACCGCAACAGTAAAGCTGTGGCTTTAATTCCTTTAGAAACAATGATGTTACCAGCTTCTTGTTGAGAAAGATAATGTAGCTCTTGAGCGATTAAGCTATTTTATTGATAAAATTGCGGGGCAGCCCTAAAAACATTGTTGCTGAATGTCTGTGTGCAGCCGCAACGTAATCTGTGTGAGTGACTGAGCGTGCGTGCGTGAGTGCGTGTGTGTGTGCGTCAGATACAGTGAGTATTAGTTTAGAACTCTTTTAATTTTAATTTTTAAATGTAGAGAGTATGTTAATTTGTGCAATGATAACCTACCAGCAATGTTAAGATGATTTTTTTAATATATTAATACGAGTACATCACAATATAAATTTATTAGAACGAGTACATTATTATTTATGGGCTTAAAAACAAGATGCAAGCAATCAGAATATTTTACCTGGTAGGGAGTGCCCAATGTAAACATGAAACATATGCCGTTACCTATATGTACTTTCGGTTCCCTGGAGACACACTTCACCTTGGAAAACTGTGGTACAGTTATGGAGGTCCTTCATAATGCAGAGGTCAACTGCCTGCTCTGCCAATAGTTAGCAATGGCCCTATAGTATGCAGTGTTTAATAAACAGCTGTTTTACTAAATTCTTCTGAGGTGAAATTCAGTGCGGTCCCGTATCGTGATATGTATTGTATCGTGGCATCTGTATCGTGATACGTATCGTATCGTGACTTTGCTGGTGATACACAGCACTAGTATACAGTACATACTACATAGTATGCTGCACACTAGTGATGTCAAGTGACAATGTAGCGTACTACTGTCTGTAAAGTTTAAAACTGAAGACTGATATAGATATATACAGGTGCTGGTCATATAATTAGAATATCATCAAAAAGTTGATTTATTTCACTAATTCCATTCAAAAAGTGAAACTTGTATAATGTATACATTCATTCCACACAGACTGATATATTTCAAGTGTTTATTTATTTTAATTTTGATGATTATAAGTGACAACTAATGAAAACCCCAAATTCAGTATCTCAGAAAATTAGAATATTGTGAAAAGGTTCAATATTGAAGACACCTGGTGCCACACTCTAATCAGCTAATTAACTCAAAACACCTGCAAAGGCCTTTAAATGGTCTCTCAGTCTAGTTCTGTAGGCTACACAATCATGGGGAAGACTGCTGACTTGACAGTTGTCCAAAAGACGACCATTGACACCTTGCACAAGGAGGGCAAGACACAAAAGGTCATTGCAAAAGAGGCTGGCTGTTCACAGAGCTCTGTGTCCAAGCACATTAATAGAGAGGCGAAGGGAAGGAAAAGATGTGGTAGAAAAAAGTGTACAAGCAATAGGGATAACCGCACCCTGGAGAGGATTGTGAAACAAAACCCATTCAAAAATGTGGGGGAGATTCACAAAGAGTGGACTGCAGCTGGAGTCAGTGCTTCAAGAACCACTACGCACAGACGTATGCAAGACATGGGTTTCAGCTGTCGCATTCCTTGTGTCAAGCCACTCTTGAACAACAGACAGCGTCAGAAGCATCTCGCCTGGGCTAAAGACAAAAAGGACTGGACTGCTGCTGAGTGGTCCAAAGTTATGTTCTCTGATGAAAGTAAATTTTGCATTTCCTTTGGAAATCAGGGTCCCAGAGTCTGGAGGAAGAGAGGAGAGGCACAGAATCCACGTTGCTTGAGGTCCAGTGTAAAGTTTCCACAGTCAGTGATGGTTTGGGGTGCCATGTCATCTGCTGGTGTTGGTCCACTGTGTTTTCTGAGGTCCAAGGTCAACACAGCCGTATACCAGGAAGTTTTAGAGCACTTCATGCTTCCTGCTGCTGACCAACTTTATGGAGATGCAGATTTCATTTTCCAACAGGACTTGGCACCTGCACACAGTGCCAAAGCTACCAGTACCTGGTTTAAGGACCATGGTATCCCTGTTCTTAATTGGCCAGCAAACTCGCCTGACCTTAACCCCATAGAAAATCTATGGGGTATTGTGAAGAGGAAGATGCGATATGCCAGACCCAACAATGCAGAAGAGCTGAAGGCCACTATCAGAGCAACCTGGGCTCTCATAACACCTGAGCAGTGCCACAGACTGATCGACTCCATGCCACGCCGCATTGCTGCAGTAATTCAGGCAAAAGGAGCCCCAACTAAGTATTGAGTGCTGTACATGCTCATACTTTTCATGTTCATACTTTTCAGTTGGCCAAGATTTCTAAAAATCCTTTCTTTGTATTGGTCTTAAGTAATATTCTAATTTTCTGAGATACTGAATTTGGGGTTTTCATTAGTTGTCACTTATAATCATCAAAATTAAAGAGAAATAAACACTTGAAATATATCAGTCTGTGTGGAATGAATGTATACATTATACAAGTTTCACTTTTTGAATGGAATTAGTGAAATAAATCAACTTTTTGATGATATTCTAATTATATGACCAGCACCTGTGTGTGTATATATATATATATATATATATATACACACATATACATATACATTTATAGTATATCAGATAATTAATATTAGTCTGGTGAGTAAACTAAAAAAAAATGACAAGCCAATGGAGATTCTATTGCCAAGGTGTCCATAGAGGGTTGATCATATTTACAATAATCAATTGAATTTGATAGGTGTCTCTAGGGCTGGGCGATATGGCCAAAAAAATCATCACGATAATTTTTATCATATCAGTCGATATCGATAATTATCACGATAAATGTCAAATCTTTATTTCTTTCAAGTTTAAACCCAGAATTTTGCTCCAAAGTGAAAGTTGTAGAAACCAGACCATTAATTTTCCTTAAAAAAATAAATATCTAACTAGAAAAAATTATTTCTTAGTTGTTGCATGTTCTAATGAGTGATATTGTTTCAAATCAAGAAACAGGTTTGGGTTGCCTGATAAAATTAATAATAATAATAATAATAATATCACTTTTTTGTCTCTTAGAAATGCACATTTGATAGTAGCTTGAGTTAGGATGCAGAGGTACATTTTTGTTAATTTTTAAAATCAGTAACATCTGTAAAAATTGTAGCAACCTCAGTTTTATATGGTTATATTTATTCTGATCAAGTTTTTTTATTAATCATTGGTCTCCCATAGTAGCATACATTTAAATCATGATAAACACAGTTAAAACCACAAATATAACACCTCAATACCATGGTAAAAATATAACTATATGGTTTTTAGGTAGCCTATTTGTATGAAAAACAGTAGTCTAAAAACATTCAGTATAAATGCACACATGCTATAGCTTAATCACAAATACATACATTATAATTTTATACCATTACTCCTGTAATAAAATTCAGTGTGAATATCCCACATTTGTGCCACAATACCATGGTGCAGTGAGTGTTACTACAGTAAATCCATGGTAAATGATGGCGATGTGTAGACTGAAAAGCCTTCTGACGGTCTTGTTACACACAGTGTTTCTCCTGTTAGGCTATAAACTAGTTTAAATCATAGTCATTTGTGTTCATCGGTGAATGCAAGCGCTTCACACTGGATCTCACAGCGCTGTTTAATGCTCGCATGACCTAAACGCATCTGCTCTAGTGAGCTCGCGCCGCGCGGCAGTTTGACTTTGATCCGAGCGGATAAACGGTCCGTGTGGCGCGATTCAAATGAGTCGTGCTGTTTCGTTCAGCTTTTGGCGCATAAACATTATATCGAACATTTATCGAACTCTTCATATCGTTTTATCGAGGAAAATTATATCGCAATAATTATCTTTATCGAATTATCGCCCAGCCCTAGGTGTCTCTCACATTGTCCCACAGAAACATTAAAATAGTGTAGATTAGTGTGCAATGTTTTATAATAATAATGTATTCTATTTAGTGTCCATTTCATTCATTTAACATTTAAGATTGGGGGCATCCAAGTTATTTGACATATTTGAACATTTAAAAAAAAAAGTAACAATAGTTACTTTCCCTGGTAATTAGTTTCTTTTATAATGATGTAACTCAGTTACTATTTGTGAGAAGTAACTAGTAATATAACTAATTACTTTTTTAAAGTAACATGCCCAATACTGCATACTATACAATGATTTATTGATTGTCTTTGTTGAATAATACAGAATATAAAGAGCTTTAAAAAATAATTGCATATTAAATCGCAATCGCAATATTGGTAAAAAAAAAACGCAATTAGATTATTTTCCAAAATCGTTCAGCCCTATTGTGAGGTCAAGTGACATTTACCACTGCAGATTATTTCATATACTAGATTTATAAAAATATATACGCAGTATACAGTACATACTGCACAGTATGTCACACACTAGTGAGGAAAAGCAGCAATTTAGCATAGTACTACATGTTACATTTACCAGCGAAGTCTATTTCATGATATTTGTATAAAATCGCAGATAGTATACAGTACATACTGCATAGTATGCCGCACACTAGTGAGGAGAAGATACAATGTAGCATACGACTGCAAAGTTTACCACTGAAGACTATTTCACACTATTTGTTATAAAGTCACCGGCAGCAGAGAGTACATGCTAGGGCTGCACGATATTGGAAAAAACTCACATTGCGATATTTTGTTTTTCTGCAATATATATTGCGATATGAAGAAGAAAAAAAAACAAAAAAAAAACAGATGATTTTAATATCTCTGTTTGACAAAAAAAAAATCAATGATTGGGGTGATTTTATAGGTGAGTAAATCAGCATAGAAAATAAACAAATTACAACCATAGCATCTGCGTGCCTCTTACCTTGTCTACACCTTACGCGCGCGACGCCACAAAATACTGTAGAACCCATAATCAGTGATGCTGTCTGTCTACACTGGATGCATGCGCGGCGCGACAAATTCCCGCTCTAATCCCGGTCTAAATCCCCGCTCTAACTGATGCCTCGCTCTATTTATGATGTACTGACACAAAAGTTCAAATGATTTGTAACAGTAGCTTTGTCGCGTCCAGTGTAGACAGACTTTGGGGCCATAGGCCGTTCACATGTCGTGGCTAAAAACGCGTGGAAAACGCCAGCCGCGCTGCTTTCTCCTTCTTTCCAAAGCGCTCTGGAGCTTGCGCTTTCGTGGCTTCTGCCGTTGCTAAGCAACCGTGATCAGCGCGCTCCTCGACAACGCGGAAGTTTCAGCAAAGGATAAATGGATTTCCAGCTCTGAAATCTTGCAGTAGCTCTGCTACTAAATTTATTTAAAAATGGATATCTCTGTACAGCTGGTGTAGATGCAGTGTCTGTGTGTGAGCAAAGAAAACAATCAGTATATATATAACGAAAAGTATAGGCCTACTAAACATCGCACATCCTGCGATGTGACTATTGCGGATGCGCACATCGCGATATCGATGCTGAAACGATATATCGTGCAGCCCTAGTACATGCATAATAACATTTACTATTGCAGAATGTTTTTATGTACTATTTAAAAAAATATATATATAATAATAATTCACAGGCAGCACAAACTCCATAGTATGCCACACACTAGTGAATACAAGTGACAATGTAGCATACTACTGTTTGTAATGTTTACTGTTGGAGGAGTGTTTTACATACTATTTTTTGGAAAATCTTCTATACTATACAATACATACTGCATAGTATACCGCACACTAGTTAGGACAAGCAATAATGTAGTGTACTACTGTTTCAAATGCTATTTAAAAAAATAATAAGTAGTATGTACAGTACCTACTGCATAGTGTGCCAAGCAATGATGCAGTGTATGCTCATTTGGAACGTGTACTACTGAAGACTGTTTCAAATAATTTTTTTTTTTTTTAAATCACAGTATAAACAGAAATGAAATCAAGAAACAATATATCACACTACTGTTTGTACTACTGTTGAAAACTGCTTCACATACTATACTTACAGGCAGTAAGTACACAGCACATACTGCATAGTGTGCCGCACACTAGTGAGGACAAGTTACAACGCAGTATGTAACTAGTATGTACAGTACACACTAAATAGTGTGCAAAACACAAGTGGTCAAACAACGACTGTTGGTAACGTTTACTGTTGAACACTGTTTTACATACTGTTTTTAGAAACTTGCAGGTACGCTAGTGTGGTCAAATGGCAAAATAGCGTACTACATTTGTAATATTTACCATAGCATAATATTTCACATGATATTTTTATATAAAATAGCAGGCAGAACACAGTACATACTACACAGTATTTCACACACTAGCTTCCCATTCTGAAAGTAGCCTGTTTTCGCAGCCCTGAAATCTTGGTCAACTTTTGCGTGGTGTTTCCCAGAGCAACATTGTCAATCTATGTGCGACTCTGATTGAGATGCAGTACGGGTAGCACGGAGGTCGCACCGGTTCGAAAGTAAACACCGACACGCTGCCAGACACAGCAGGTGCTAAACATGAGGGAGGCAGGAGTAGGGATCATCCCTTTTCTTTCGCTCCCTGTTTAATGACCCACATCACGGAGCCAGACTCGTGCAAGTCCTCGCTTACACACTCAGCTGTCTAGTGCCAACGTCCCGCCCTCTCCGTGCTTGGAGCCGAGCCAAAATGCAAAGCAACATCCACGTTCGGAAGCACCTTGGAGTCTCGTGTCCCAACGGGGATCCAGATTTCTCCCTCCACCATCGGGCTGAAGCTCGTTATAGTGGCTCTGGCGGGGGGCTATAAATAGTCTCTCCGCGCAGCAGCAGACCACAGCTGTCGTTCACAGCGTCTGAAAGATAGCGGGCCGTCTGAGCTGGGACAGGTGCGCCTCCCTGGGATTTCACTCGGATGGGGAGGATAGCAACGGATACATACAAACCAAGACTTTTAGCTCAGCTATCCATCTCTGTTGCTTTCAGTCGCTCCCTAAATCCCACATTTCAATCTTAGAATAATCATTTTCAAGTGTTGGGTGTTCTAATTCTAATTCTGAATCCATTCTGGTTTCAGGGCTCCAGACAAAAAAATCGAGTAAGGAGCCATTGGCTCCTATAAGAGAAAAACTTAGGCGCCAAATAATTTTTTTAGGTGCCGCAGAATAAAAGTGTTTTATTTTATTATTATCATTTTATTTTTTTCCCCTACATTTTAACATTTCAATCATTCTGTCATGTGTTTATGTCTCATCTTTTCTTGACTTTATCAGCATTTTAATCCATCTTGTAGATGATCAGGTCGACCTGGGAACTAAGGTTCACTTAAAGTGGGAACTAAATGTATTTTCCAACTTGAAATATACAGTCACAAAGAATTGTTCGTTACACAGAATCTGTACCAATATCATGGACCATAAGCATCACTTGGCCACTGAGTGTAGTTTGGGCTCCTCCTCAGTGCATCCTATAAATGTTGTCATGTCTTTCACACATTCAGTCTGTTTTTCTTCATTAGTAAAATGCCATTTTATAGGAGGAGTTGAATCATGTAGACAGCAGATTAAGTAAAAATATTAATATGCAATGGCGCATAAATATAGCAAAATGCTCCTCTTTATAGTTATTTTTATAGCTAACTGATGAGCTTATAGACACTGAGTGGTTATTCTGAGGTAAATGTATTATTACAATGCAATGTTTACAAGCTTTACACGTTTTCCTCAGTTTGAAACACTGAATGAGCTTTTACATAAAACATTTCAGTAAGTTGTACTGTAGGCTCTCTTATAAAATAGCCTACCTTTTGATGTTAAATCATGTTAATTTCGTACTATAGTAGTACATAGAAAGATATAATGGGTTCACTTGCTGCTTTAACTGAGGCGCTAAAGAGATCGCGCCTGCCGCATTAAGCCTGTTATACACTTTCCGCGTGCGCAATCCGGACGCATGCATGGACGGACAGCGTGGACGCGGACTACTTGTATTTATACTACCGAAAGTGTACGCTGGAGGTCCGCATTAAAGAGCGCCAAAACCGTATTGTTTGAATTTCGTTATGAATTTGGCATCATTTTAAAGCTTATATTTATTTATTAAAAAGTAACAAAGCACAAAGCTTTTTGCGATTACTGGATGGCAAGTGCGCTTCAAATAACCAACATGAAGTCCACGCATTAACAGAACACAGCATATAGACTAAGATCTCGATAAGAAGAAGCCATATTAGTAATGATTATAAATGAGAATTGTTGACAATATTGCCAATATCCACAGAGCTGACAGCTTTACCTGTTGAAGTTTGTTCAAGTTGTGCACGAAATAGACATGGCTTTTCTGCACTTGCACGTCTCCATCATTTCAATCTCTCTCGCGCTGCACAACTGGAGCTGCGTTCAGCAGACTGTGTGCGTCAGCGCTGCTGTGCGGCAGAGACGAGGACTGTTTGAAACTTTTTTCCACTAAAACTTTGATGCGTATCGTCTTTTAATTTTAAGTTTAATACGTGAACAAAGCAAAAGATGTGATCGCAAAACAATCAGGAAAAAAGTCCTTACATGCAAATTTTTATGTCATAACATGTAAATATATATAGTCGCCAGTGGCGACCTCAGCAAAAACTGAGGTCGCAAATTAATATTTTTGGTCGCAAATGCGACCGTTTTAGTCGCAGTCTGGAGCCCTGGGTTTATTTGGGCATTTCTCAGTTATAATATCGATTTGATAGTATAATATCGCAACTGATATTTGTATTCAGCAAGGATGCATTACGTTTATTAAAAGTGACAGTAAATACATTTATAATGTTACAAAAGATTTCTATTTCAAAGAAATGCTGTTCTTTTTGAACTTTTGAAATTCTGGGGGGGGGGGGTATCATGGTTTTTCTACAAAAATATGAATCAGCACAACTGTTTTCAACATTGATAATAGTAAGTAATGTTTCTTGAGCATCAAATCAGTATATTAGAATGATTTCTGAAGGAAGGTGTAATATGCACACATCCAAAAACTTTAGGCCTGTGCTCGATCACATGAAACACATCACTGTCAATAAACTAAAATCAGCACACTGCCACTACTGCTCTCAAAAAATCTATTTATTAAAATCATAACACCACTTTGACCCTAGGGTTGTTTATTGACAATGATTTCTGAAGGATCACGTGACATTGAAGACTGGAGTAATGGATGATAAAAATTACACAAGTTACATATTAAAATATGTTCAAATACAAACCAGCTATTTCAAATTGTAATGATTACTGTATTTTTGATTAACTAAATGCAGCCTTGGTGAACACGAGAGATTTCTTTCAACATTAAAAACTATACCAATCTCAAACTTTTGAACGGTAATAAAGAAATACTCCAGAAATGCTTCCAGCTAATGCTGGAAATCATGCAGGGAAACTTCTAACTCAGTACATTACAAAAGTATACATTTTAAAAATGAACCACGGAGCCCACAATATGCAATTCCGAACTTTCTGAACAAGAATAATAATTAAACAACCTCAAATTGCTCTGCAGATACCATCCAAAATATCCAATACATTTCATATGTCAAATTTATTTTTGCAATGTGTAAAATCGTTATAAAATTCTAAACTCATGAAGCCTTAAACTCTGCAGTGCTGTGGTGAAATGTAGTTTAGGAAACACTGGCATAGATTTAAAAATTGGGATTTTAAAAACCAATAACAAGAAGTTCAAATTAAGATAATAAAATCAATCTTTTTAGCCAGCCCTACTTTATGTCCTAAGAACAGCAGAACAACAAAGCATGAACCAGGATTTGAAGATCCAGATGATATATCCTTATAATTCCTTCTCGGGTTTAGGAATGTTTGCACACAAAACACTGCGAGCATGTGCCGGCTCTAAGCAGCAGACTGGGTTCAGGTTTCACAAGGCTGTTCAGGCCAGACCTGCTGCTGATAGACAGGAGGGAACTTTTGGCACCGTGGTGGAAGGTTAACACGCGGCTGGTTTGGTCACATGGCTTACCACTAAAAGTTTTTTATTGGGCTGAATCCCATCTTGTAAAAGTGTCATGTTTCCTGCTTTCATCCCAGTTCACAAACACGGCATTGTCTCTAAATCCCTGCTTTGGTTTTCGAGATGCTTTTTACTAACAAATGTATTTAGGTCACTTGACTTAGCTACTAGCAGCACATTTATTTCAGAGATGAAAATTTTTAGTTTTCAACAAAAAACAATTAGCATACATGTCAAGCAAGATTTCTTAATTAGTTTTGTTTAAATTCAATGGCATTTAAAAGTATTTTTTCTATACAGAAAAATGTTCTATATTTTCTGTTTTTCTATAATTAATAATAATCTTTGAAAAATATATATTTTACAGTATTAGCATTAACTGATTTGGTCGTTTTTCTGAAAACAAATAAATAATTAAATGGTGCATAACTTATTCTTATAATATTTAGCTTTATAGGTATTATTTAAAAAAAAAAAAAAATTAAATTAAAGCAAATTCTCAGATGATTTTATCATGCAGATGGCATGTTGCGCTTTAGCAGTAACTGTTGGGATCCTCTCTGAGAATTTCTCAAAATAATTCCATTAGCAAGTTGACCTTCAGCAAACTTCAAGAAAATGACATTTTACAGACTTCAATTCAAAGCGTGTTTGTTTATGAAGGCTCTCGAAATTTTGCACAATAAAAAGTTAAAATTCATCGGTTTTTTTAGAGGACTTGTCCATGAACTTGCTTAACCATATTATAGAAATGTCTTAATTCTTGACCAAGTTTCTAAATTCCATGGTTTCTAAGAAGATAGGAGGATGTTTCTGTAACACAGCTCATGAAAAGCAATTAGCCAACTACTTCAAATAAGCAAACAACCCAAAATATGTACGTTTTCATGTAACAACTACAGAAATATGACAAAATCTCTCAAAAAACCATGCTGTGCTTGGCTTGGATTCTGATTGCATTTTCTCTAAAGACAGTGGATTTAATTTGGTCTGACTGTCCTGTGATGTGTTATCACTACTGAGATGATCCAGGTCTGTGCTTTCAGACTAAAACACCACTAAATGACCCCACGCAACTGGTGTATCATGCCAGAATTACTCTAGTGAAATATCTCCAGCCCTCTTGATTCTGCTTGACTTCTGTAACACATCAATTTGGACGGCTGATGGGTTTTAACAAGCTTTCATTTAAGAAAAGGAACATTCTAGTCCATCTGTCACCTTGGAAATGACTATCGCACCCCAGTCATCAAAAACACGCAAAAAGCCCGTAACAGACCAGAATGGCATGTTGAGCTTCAAACGACAGCCATTTCAGAAACGATTTTCAGCCATCTCGCTATAACAAAGTCCAAATGGAATCAACACACTTTTTCCACATTTTCTGAAATGATTGTAGGGAAAATTTAACTTGCGACGCTACAGTTGTATTGGTAGCCAGAAAGTCGCTCGCCAAATCCATAAACGAAGATGCAAAGATGGGGAATACGTCAGGGTGTGTGCAGGCCTAGTTATAACCTTGCAAAACTATAGGTGCGTTCACATTCACGTACATACACACTATTCCATGCCGTTTTGTAAAGAGTTTGAGTAGTGTGTTCACACTGAAAATTCCAAAAAGAAAAAGTTCATGCTGGATATTTCATGTACTCAACTGTCAACAAATTCTGATGTTGGATGACAAAATAATCTTACTGAATTCATCCACTAGACAGTTCAGTACATATTGCATAGTATAAGTACATAGTGTATAGTGAGTCATTTTTGACTAGGATTGCAAAGGGGCGGAACATTTTTGGAAACTTTCCAAAAATTTTCAAAAAAAAAATTCTAGACTATTTCCAGAAACTTACCAGAAATGTTCCGCCTCTTTGCAACCCTACTTTTGACAACTTATAATACGTTCAAAAAGTTAATATCAACAATTGGAACAACTGAAAAAAATGCTTAGATAACTGATAAATATTCAATAAATACACTAAATATCTGTGAACTTTTATTGCCCAAAACTGTAATAGTGACCACAAAAAATATACATTAATTTTACATAATAAAGGGAACACTGCTCAAGACATGATGTACGACAGTAAGTGTCTTGAAATGTATTAAGTCAGTGATTTTGTTTCAAAGCAAGGATGCATTTAGAGAAACAACTTTTCAAAGAGGGCTAACTTAAAGCTGGAATAAGCTAAGCAACTTTTGCTGAGATTTTTGCCTTGATTTTGCAGTCTGGACGCAAGTTGCTGAAAGTCAGAGCCAGAACTTATAATTTAGGTAGTGTGTGATCCTTATTCATTTAGTATATGACACACACTTTTTCCTTTTTACGAGTCACTTTTTGAACCATTTGCCTACAATTTCTGTGATGCAGAATATGTGAACAGAATCATGAAACCCTGTTATAAAAACAGAATTTACTGTATAACGTGAAATGTCGTGGAATTGGGCAAATATTTGAATGAATAAATCAAAAGTAGGGCTGTACAATTAATCAAATTCAAATAATGATATATACTAATATCTGTGACTTATATTATAGACATATGCATGTTCTGTGAATTTTGGAAAAAAATAAAAATAGAATTTAGGAAAGAATAAACCTGATCTGTCCACATGACATCATCATTGAAAAATGATGTATCTGAATTCTTCCTCTTCTAAGTACCGCCACTAACAATAAACTCTTAAAAATAAAGATTCCAAAAGGGACAATGCCATAAAAGAACCATTTTGAGTTCCACACAGAACAGTGAACTGTTCTGAAAATAATATTTTTTTCTTAGTGTGAATAAGATCTAAAGAATCTTATCCCCAAATAAAGAACCTTTCACTCAATGGAAAGGTTCTTAATGGAACCAAGATACCAATAAATAACCTTTAAGAGTGTATTATAGCTAAAAATAAATAAAAAAAGTAATTAATTACTAAATAATTAATTCTCCTTTCAGATCCATTTTTGTAATACATAGTTTTATTTTTTAAGTTACAGCAGTTTATGATTATCGTAACAAAATCACCCACAGCCACGTAAACATCCATTAACTCATGCATGTTCACATCTCTCGTTTGCAGCACTCAAGAGCTCTAAGCGAAGGCATGTGTGTGAGTTAACTAACTCAGTGCAGAAGTCTAAGTTTTAGCTGACTGTTGTGTGGCCTGTTGGGAGTGTTCGGGGTGTTGCTCTTTTAGCTGATTCCTCACTAGTTGACTGATCAGTTTTAAGGAAATGTACAATTAGACTGGTTTCAGGTTCACCATACCAAGATGGGTCACATTTTTATGCAAATTTATGTCTGATTTATGACTTACTATAAAATGGAAAGGGTTTGATGTGCATTTTTAAAAGTATTGATCTGTGACAAGCGTTGCTTTTTTAACATTTCATTAAAAAAACTGAAGGATGCCAAAGGTGTCTATCTAAATGTCAATGGTGCTTTTAAAGTGAATTTTCCTACAGATCTTTACAATGCAAACTGGTAAAACACAGGATGCTAAGTGAAGTGTTGCCAATAAAAATACCAAAAAAAAGATCATGTCAACCTCACTAAGGCTGCATTTACGCTGCAAGTCTTGATGACCAATTCCGATTTTGTGACTATATCCGATTTTTTGGACGACGTGCTTACATTTCTTTTAAAAGTGACCCGTATCCGATGTGTGGATTTTACACTGCACTTGGTGAAACAAGCCAAAAATAGCATATGACATCACAAATTAATTTGAATAGTAGATTGAGTTTAAGTTATTGACATGGAATTCATATAGAAACATGTTTAATGCAATAGTTACATCTATACATCAAAATATAGCCTAGTACAAATTCTTCAGGACAGTGATGTACAGCTCCGCTGAAAGCTTGCGAGTGGAATAATACTCAGGTGGTAAATTGTTAAGCATGTCACATCGTCTGTGTTTTTTTAGTAATTAAAACCAAATGCGTTCATCAGTGATTGTATATCAAAGGCAGGGACATGTTTGTGTGCATTTTATTTTGTGGTTTCAATGGAACGAACGAGACTGAAGTGCTCGTCTGACAACAGCAGGACATTTTAGCGCCAGATCGTCTTTTATTTAACACAAACGAATGAAATTAATACTCTGCTACTCATCTAGAGATGTTTCATTTGTTACAGGTATGTCTGTATCGTGAAATGTAAAAAAAAACTCGCTTTTCGATGACGTAGGAGTCGCATTTACAGGGGAATATCCGATCTGACCGCTTACACGGCAGGCGCAAATGCATGTATCCGATTCATTTCCCGATCAGAGAATATCGGAATCCATGCGTTTTTTTCCTACTTACATGGTCGTGGGCCATATCCGATCTGTGCCACATGGGAGGAAAAAATCGGAATTGGGTCACTTGAACCATGCAGTGTAAATGCAGCCTAATTGTCTACCTGGCTGTTGACTGACTAGCTAGTGATATTTGCTGTATTTTTTCTGCTGATGTCCAAGAAAAACTTACTAATAATCACTTTGTATTTATACAAGTCTAGTATAAATGACAGTAAGAGTTTTAATAGTAAATTAGTGCAAAAAAAAAGAAATTGTGCAGAAAAATTGTAAACACTGAACCAAATTAAATTTTGACCAGATTGGTAGATCTGAAATTATCTTGTCAACTGGAAAAATATCATCCAGTTGTAACTGTGTAAAGCATGTAAACGTGTCAATATGACTATCTTCTCAATCGAACATGCATATGTTCATTATTGCTTTATGAACGAGTCTGTGGAGAAAACTGAATAGTTACTAAATATTTGCACTAAAAAAGCTCTTCTGACATATTTATCAAGCTTTTCTATCAAGATATGTCAACATGGCAAAAACAACAATTTTACTCATGATAGCTTCAGCAACATTATCACCAAAGCTTTCTTCCAGTTTTGAACGTGGTGACTGGGCAATACATTTTTGATCGGAATACATTAGTGCATGAAAATGTAACCGAAAATGGGAGTCGAAGTGCAATGTTTAGGGCTGTGATATAAACAGAACTTGCAGAATATAAAGATAAAAAATGCCTAAACTTGCTACAAAGAACATTTATTGACGAAATATTAACTGCATAATATGATAATGAGTTTTCAAGAGTTGGTGTGTGGAAAAATACTTTACTATTCTAGAAAACAAAGATCATGTCACAAGAGGCATTGTACACACACTGCTCAAGTCCAAACGCAACTGGAATCCGTTTGGCTTGATAGTGGAAAAACCCTTCCTGAAACAAATTACACACTTCACCTGTCAAAATAATCATATCATTAAGTAATATAGTCTGAACGCACGTAGGCAAGATGGATGCTGTGTGATGGTCCAACAAGCACTAATTTGTGAATGAACAGCACAGAAGCAGGTCTTTACAGGTGCAACAAGACTTCTCGGCTATTAAACCGAGAGCTCAAGTTTACATACAAACACACTAGCTGCCTGCAGACACAGATATTCAGACGCATTACATGCTGATTAGCATAAACGAGGGGATACTGAATTTATGCAGCCTGTATGTGCAGAGTTAACACATTTGCAACATATAGCATGCACACTGCGAAGGCCACTACAGCCATTTATGTGGTTAATGGCAACTGAGGTGACGCTTCATACGGGCCTAAAAGTAACAGGTTTGCAAGCTAGTACAACAAAGTACTCTTCTAACTGGGCAACACAGGTTAACAAGTCGAAGCACACCATTATCAACTATTTGGACAAGCAAGCTCACAAACAGCACATTCGCATGTCTCTGAACTTGGCCTGGATTGTGTTTATTTACAGCAAAATTTGATCAAAATTCATCCCACTGAACAAAGCAGGAGTGCTTGCCATATTTAAGACAAAGTGAGAGACTTTGCGCACTCACAAAGCGCTAGTATGGCTTTTCGAGCGGCCAACCATGGGGTTTTAATATTTTAAAGTCTCAAAAGTGCACTCAGTAAGTTTTTGCCTTGTCAAGTTTAGATACACATCCACGTTTATGCTCTGTAAAGCGACACGGTTGGTCATGTGACCTTCAGGCACCTTCAGCAGGACTCTTTCCACGCGCTGATCTGAGAAGAACCCTGAAGGATGTGTGTGATGATGGACAGACTGATGCAATACGCTATAAAAATGTCATCTGAGCCTATTAGATGGACAGCAGTTGGATGTTTAAATGCACAAAAGTTTGAACGATAACTATTAGGCTACTTGATTCCCTAAACTTCAGATGCATTATTCTCGCAATGCTAGTTTCATTGGTAACTTAAGTCTAAACTGCACATTAAAACTGTCATTGTTTATTCACCATCCTGTCAGTAAAAACTCAAAATGTCAGTCACCACTGACTTTCAGTGTCTGTAAAGACACTGTTTCTCCTTTACTGTCAAACCAGTTTTGAACAGCATGAGGGTGAACAGAAGATTTCATTTTGAGGTGAAGCTTAACGGACTGTTTCTGAACTCGTTTGACAGCTATCGCGTGAATAGGTGTGTTACAGTGCTTCATAAGAGTTGATAATTAGAGTATTTAGCAGGTTTGTGACCAGGCCTGCTGCTGGACTTTTACCTGGAGCAGGTGCTGTCAGCTTCGCTCGCTTCGCGCTCGGAGGGCCACCTTCCAGCACATTTTCAGCCATTGCGATCAAAATTAGCTTCTAGACGAATGTTGTGGAGGAAAAAATCAAAGTGAAGGATCCTTTCGTCCGAAAAACAGATGTTACCTTACTTTTGAAAGACGTGGGGAGTGTGGAGCGGCTCAGCGGAGGATTTTCTCAAAAAAGCAGCAACAGCGCCCCGCGTCGCCACCACCATTCACCCCATGATAATCCAACACCCAACACCCACATTATCATCGTTATAATACCAAGAGAAAACGCCTCCTTTCCGCGAATCCAACGTTAAATCCCAAATAAAATATCCACAGGAGTCCTCGCGCGCGAGCGTCGTTAATATTGCAACGGCACACGTATTTTTTTTCCGTGCAAAAACCGTCTGACTCCGTGTAAAAATGCACGGTTGCATAAAAATGCGTCCCCTCGGCGCTGTCTGTCCTCCAAAAGTGTCCGGTAAACAATAACCGCTCGGAGCGTAATACGGACGCAAGCGCCGCTCTGAAGGGGAAATCGGATATAGGAGGGTTTTGTGGCCGACGAACGCCGATTAAATCCAGGATTTTTCTCCAAAAATTCCTTCGCGGCGATATAAAGGTGTCATTTTCCGCTGAACGGTGTCGTCAAACCTCGATTTGGATGCTCCGCGTCCAAAAATAAAAAATAGTGCTCTATCGAAATCCTGATTCCGAGCCGAGACAAGATGGCGGCTGTTGATTCCTTCGATACAAAAAGTTTTTTTTTCTTTTCCAGATAGACGGAGCCGAGGGGGAGGGTGAGCGCGAGCGCAATCACGCCCTTCGTCAAACCTGCTGTCAGCGCGCGAAGCGGCCGCTGGAGGCGCTAGACGATCACAAATCTGCTCTCAAGTGTCATTTAGCATCAATATGCGTAGACAAAATCGTATTGGGACAAGAATTTGAAATAGATAAATAGTTTTACATTTAACCGGTAGTTTGCAATAAAACAAGTTTTTGAGAAACAGTGAAATTATATTCATTTTAAAAATATACAACTTAAATTTATAATACATTATTTTGATATTTTATGCCTATTAATTTTTTGGGGACAAGAACTTGAAACAGTTTTACATTTAGCCAGTATTATAGTTTGCACAAGTTGTTGGAAAGTAGTGCAAATTACATTAATTTTAAATAATATAAAACTTACATTTTATATTCTGATAGTTTTTGCTTATTATTATTTTATTTTTTTTCGTCTTAAATTATATTCCGACCCTCACCAAACATACACATGGCTTCTGATATTAATAAAAGTATCAATTTAAAACATTAAGTTATGGTTAATCGTGATTTAAATCGCTGTTATTAAAGACACACATTTCTTCCACACATAAAACAGACACACACCACTTCTGGTATCTTTTCATTGTTTCTCTACTCTCGAAATCTGGCACATGCACATGTATTATCAATTCTGAAACATAAAAATCAAATAAAACAATACATGATATGTACATACAAAGTGAGTGCACTGTGCAAATGTATACAGATTATGCTTTTTGCCTGAATATAACGGCTAATAAATCAATACCCGCTGTGTCTCATGTGCATAAGAACAAATTATTGAAGAACATGTGCTGCTGAAAAAAATGAAAAAAAGAATCAACAATATCTTGCCCACATTCCACAGCTCTGTCTTGCAGCTTCTGCCCACACTATTAAAATTCTTTGGTATACACATTCCCATATATGGCACAAAATAATTAATACAGTTAATAAAAGCATGTGAATATTTAAGGGCACATTTTTAACACACTTGAGCACTCAAATATTTAGATTTGCACTCAAATATACGTCTCTTAAACAATTAAGATTTGTTCAATTCTATACAAAACAAAATTGTGAAGCAGTGACAAAATAATTGAAAATAAAAACAACATGATTCTCCAAACTGAAATCAACCCTTGATTTTTAAAACTAAAATGCAGAAAACCTACAAGAATGCGGACAGTGGTGAAGAAATGGGAACAATCGCACATAGAACAGGATTAAATTCACACTTTTCCATTTTAGTTCATTTAAAATATCATAAAACTTTAGTAGAATTGAATCTGAGGCACTTTTCAAGAGTTAAGCCTTAGGTGCTTGTTACGTTAGGTGAAACTGGGTGCAAAAACCCATTTCTCCTTGCTTTTAAGTGTCTCCCTTTCATAAATATGCCCTTTTGATATTAGGCTCCGTGGCTGCACACCGATTCATGCACAGCCCCAATAAATACAAATGCATTTAATACAAAACCACATACATTATGCACAATTAATTATAATTCAATACTGTCAGCACTGGGCTTCTTTAGCCAATGGAGTGATACAATATCTCAAAGGTGAATGTGTTGGCTGGAAAGCAGTGCACCATAAAACAATTAACAGCAAAATCAAATCCCTTTTCCATCCCAAAAAGTTCCATTTAAAGATACACAGTGTAATTTTTTTTTTTTAAAGGCTGGAATTATAATTCACATCAAAGAGGAAATAATATGATACAATAACATAATATTCCAGGTGTTGTAAAAGCTGCGGCGTCAAAAGACACCCTGATATTTTGACTCTGAAGCAACCTGGTGCTACAATTAAGGGGGAAAAGAGTGAACAAAAAGGCACTGGATTTTTTCAATTTTTGAGAACTAGCGATTGCTCTGTAAACAGAAATAAAGAAAGAAATCTGTCCTCCTCAAACCTCAGAGCCAAGCTTATCCATTATACATGATGGCAGAAGATACAAATCCTAATAAAGGACTTGCTTGAGAATTGAATTGATGATTGAAATATAAGACGCATCGCAAGAGATGCTGCAGACTATTCTCTAGTGTTCTGAATGCATCGGAGACAAAAAAAATCAGGTGAAGAAAAGCAAAGAAAATCAGATCTCGGAACAAACTGTCGGAAAAAAAACACTAATTCGAAGAGCTGCTGTCAAAATCTCAACAGAATTGACAAAGAAAAAAGCTATCAGATATTCAAAAAAGTTGCAAGCCGCTCGCCAACTATGGCAGCACAAGAACCTTCTTCCTCAAGGCCATGGAGTGAACTGGTATCACAAGTGCACGGTGATCAATAAAAACTATGGCAAATTGGCGATACCAACTCGAGGCACTGAATGAAATGAATTAAAATGCACTGATAAACAATTCAGCTACAAAATCTGTTCAACTGAACACTTCATTGAAGGCTTCGTTGGCTGGAGTTTACTGGATTTATTTAGGGAAAAACACAGTGGTGCTCGTTCTGCTGTGTTAAGATCCTTAAATATTGTAAGTGCCATGCTGAAAAATTAGATTTATTCATTTAATTTTGAATCCTGTAGGATGTTCCCTCAGGCAATGAGAAACGTTAAATTGTGGGGCTAAATTTTATGCAAAAAAAAATGCACTGAACCTCCAAACACAGCATGATTTCAACACACATTACATTCTGAATTTCCGAATGCATTACAAATCACCAGCCCTTGTATCCTCTAATCAAAGGGGAGAGAGCACACAGCATGGTTTCTGCCATCTTTCTTCATTGCGATTCAAACAAATAAGGCTGATTGTGCTGTTTTTTCCTCATTTCATGAGTTGCTATTTTGCGTAAGCCACTTTTACCTCCCTTTGATAAAAGCTACATTGTTTGCTGCCAGATATACTGGATATTAATATGGGCATTGTGGAAAGAAGTGCCGGAAGCCCATCTTTATCTATCCGCCGTGTCTTTCTTGGTTTTATTTTAATGAAATATAGGTGACCAACTACGTAGTAGAGAGGTGAAACTAATACACTGACTGTATATTCATTATAATAACTTTAAAACATTAGCCTGTAATCCTGATTCTAATTAGCAACTGGCTCGTTTTCAATCATTTTGTCTCAAAGAGAGAGGAAAAGAAAATACTGAAATAAATGAACAAAATAATACGGCATTAGAGGTGGAATACATTACAAAAAAAAAACAGCATTTTTCACTGTCCACATCTTTTCAAAAAGCCATGCTGATATATTTGTTCAAACATCTCTTTCATTTGTTCATTTGACTGATCTTACATATCGTGAAGGCACTTTATAAACAAAAAACAAATTAGAGAACATCAGAAATATGAACTCCATCCATTTCCCCCTCTGTGCTACACTGTGATCACACAGCAGATGCTTAGCGCACCCATTTTTCTATTTAGGTCACGTTATCAACACATATGCTCTATACAGGCTAATGCTACTCATTGGAACTCCAACAGTTGTGGTCAGAAACGCCCCTTGAAGGAAGTAGAGCCTGAAAATTATATGCGGATTGGCTCTTGAAAAGGGTCAGCCGAGGTGAGGAGGAAATCTGAATCACTCCACTGCCCTGAGCTTTGTACGCTCATCTACATCTTCATCTTCCTCTCCTTGTAAAGGTGTCTCTGGTCTGGCTAACGGCGCGTACAGTTGTGTTATTGAGGGAGGTTGTGTACCACTTAGCGATGGTGCTTGATAAGGACTCTCGTAATCCTTTTCTTTGAGCTCAGGGACAGGAGAATTGTCCTTAGTGTCTTGGTGCAACTCCTCTGTAATCTGAGACGGGCCTAATACACGGCCCTGAGGCACACCGTGGCCACTGATAGAGGCAACATTGGGAGAGGTGCAGGGAGGGTTTAGTGGTGCAGCAGATGTTGATGTTGTTGTTGTTGTTGTATTGGCAAGTGTGTTGGGCTCTAAATGCCCAATGGCACTGTCCACCTGGCCTTGTTCCAGGCTTTGCGTGGACTCTGATCTGCCATCGTTCATTTGGGGATACAAGTAAGTCCTCATCTGCCCTTTCCCTTTAACGTTTACAGTGCCACGATAATCGAATGCGTAGTTCATTCTGCTGAGCACACAGTGGCTCTCTTCGCTAACCTGTATGCGGCACTCCACTCCTGTGCTGTCCATGCGGCTAGCGATGTTGACCGTGTCACCCCATATGTCGTAAAGCAGCTTGGTAGTGCCGATGACGCCGGCAGTCAGGGCCCCGTGGTTGAAGCCAATTCTCAGCTTGAACTTGAAACCCAACATGTTCTTGTTAAAATCGTCCACCACGCCCATCATTTCAAGGGCGAAGTCAAAGAGGGCACATAGGTGAGCGTGCGGATGTGGCTGTTCTTGGCACTGCTGCCCATTTAATCCAGACGCCGCCATGTAAGTGGCACCAATGGTTTTAATCTTCTCTACATTTGAGAATGCAGGCTTGCGCAACAGTTCGTCGAAGTCTCCGATGAGTTCGTTAAGTACTCGGTAGCACTCTTTCCCACCCTCGTAGCTCTCTTCGTAGAATTCGCTGAAGTTGACGATACTTGCGAAGATGACCCCGACATTGTCGTGATTTTTAGAGTAACTCTGGTTGACCTTTAGCTGCTCGGCAACATGGATGGGGATGATGTTACCCAGCAGCCAGTCCGCTTGATCCCGCATGGTCTGGATCTTGATGCGATGCTTGCCAGCTTCCACATTTCCGTGGTAATGCAGACGGTAGCTGACCTCGAATTCCCGGTTGAGGAACCAAACCAGCAGCAGCAGGAGGAAGAAGGAGAGCATGGTCTCTAGGACGAGCAGGTCGAGTGCTGTGGGCGCAGAGTCCAACTCACTTGTCTGATCTACTTCGGCACTCTGGTTACTCATGTTCCTGGAGCCAAGAGAAAGAGATTTCAGATTTGAGTGGTGTGGTGTGTTCTACAGATAAATAACACCAATAGTAGAAGGTGCTCAAAAACACCCTTTCAGTTTTAAGATGTTTTAAGTCTTAAACCATGGATGGTGCTAGGGGTGCATGAACTTGTCACCTTGTCTTTATCACATGGCAGTTTTAATGCCATATATTTTTAAAACCTTCTGACATTTAAGCATGCATTAACCTGTGATTAAAGGCTGGAATATGCTACATGACCTTTGCACAGATTTTTGCCTCAATTTGCAGTCTGGATGAGACGGCACTAGTTAACGAACTTCAGAGCCAGTACAGCTGGTACAGTACAGAATACACATGGTGTATGATGGGCACAGACCATAATTCTTTTTAGCTTCAGACTAGGAGTCCATTTAATCGGTGGATTTCAATAATGTTTGATATTTTTAGTCCATTTGTTAACACATATCGTTGTCATTTGTCACATGTCTCCTATGTGAGTTTGTTATGTTTGGAACGACTTGAAAGTCTGGTAGTGTATAATTAGAAAATAGTGTACGGATTGTCACATCTTCAGGTCAAGCTGGCAAGCAAATTATTATATGTGGCTCATAAATATATACTCGTTGTCTGGATTAAAGATAAACCCCCAACAGTGGACCAACGGTACAACGAGACTTTCAGAATTCTTCCGTTAGAACGTCTTGGGGCCGTTAGCAATGGAAACAAGGCTGAATTTGAAAATGTATGGTCCCCATTCCTTTGTAGTCTCCCTCAGAATATATCACAAGTTTGTAAAAAAGGCAGAGTATGTTTAAATTGGAAATACTAACATGCTGTCATTGAATGCTGGAAGATGCATTCTGTATGTTTATTTGATTTAACATTGTATGTAAAGCATATATCTCTCATATGTTGTTGTGGGGGGGGGGGGTGTTCAGTTTTCCTCTATTTGTGAAAACAATAAAAAGTTATTGTCCAAAAAAGAAAATAATGTACAATAGAAAATAGATATGTGAATTTTGATTTCATGTCAACTTACGGTTAATGGGCCCCTTTTAGTTCGAGTAATATTAATACAGTCAATAAGGGCCCCTTTTAGTTCAAGTAATATTAATAATGTCAATAAAATGACTTCCTGCATATTTCATGATTTATTAAGGGCATCATATTTTCACATTCACATACAAACAGTAAAATCTCAACCATCTTACAAATGTCAGCTCAAATCAGAGTCTGCATTAGGAATAGTTTTCGTGACAGAAGTGAAAAAAATAAACTCACCCAGACGCTGGAAATCTGTCAGTGGCGCTGCAAAAACAGTATATTCATAAATAAAGATTACTCTACAGCAACCATATAGTGGGGGAAAAAAATGATATGATCCCCTGCTGATTTTGTACGTTTGCCCACTGACAAAGAAATGATCAGTCTATAATTTTAATGGTAGGTTTATTTTAACAGTGAGAGACAGAATAACAAAAAAAATTCCATAAAAACGCATTTAAAAAAAGTTATGAATTGATTTGCATTTTAATGAGTGAAATAAGCATTTGACCCCTTCGCAAAACATGACTTAGTACTTGGTGGCAAAACCCTTGTTGGCAATCACAGAGGTCCGACGTTTCTTGTAGTTGGCCACCAGGTTTGCACACATCTCGGGAGGGATTGTGTCCCACTCCTCTTTGCAGATCCTCTCCAAGTCATTAAGGTTTCGAGGCTGACATTTGGCAACTCGAACCTTCAGCTCCTTCCACAGATTTTCTATGGGATTAAGGTCTGGAGACTGGCTAGGCCACTCCTGGACCTTAATGTGCTTCTTCTTGAGCCACTCCTTTGTTGCCTTGGCCGTGTGTTTTGGGTCATTGTCATGCTGGAATACACATCCATGACCCATTTTCAGTCCCCTGGCTGGCTTCAATGCCCTGGCCCTGACGGTACATGGCCCCGTCCATCGTCCCTTTGATGTGGTGCAGTTGTCCTCTCCCCTTAGCAGAAAAACACCACCAAAGCATAATGTTTCCACCTCCATGTTTGATGGTGGGGATGGTGTTCTTGGGGTCATAGGCAGCATTCCTCCTCCTCCAAACACGGCGAGTTGAGTTGATGCCAAAGAGCTGGATTTTGGTCTCATCTGACCACAACACTTTCACCCAGTTCTCCTCTGAATCATTGGCAAACTTCAGACGGGCCTGTACATGTGCTTTCTTGAGCAGGGGGACCTTGTGGGCACTGCAGGATTTCAGTCCTTCACGGCGTAGTGTGTTACCAATTGTTTTCTTGGTGACTATAGTCCCAGCTGCCTTGAGATCATTGACAAGATCCTCCCGTGTAGTTCTGGGTTGATTCCTCACCGTTCTCATGATCATTGAAACTCCACGAGGAGAGATCTTGCATGGAGCCCCAGACCGAGGGAGATTGACAGTTATTTTGTGTTTCTTCCATTTGTGAATAATTGCACCAACTGTTGTCACCTTCTCACCAAGCTGCTTGGCGATGGTCTTGTAGCCCATTCCAGCCTTGTGTAGGTCTACAATCTTGTCCCTGACCTCCTTGGACAGCTCTTTGGTCTTGTCCATGGTGGAGAGTTTGGAATCTGATTGATGGATTGCTTCTGTGGACAGGTGTCTTTTACACAGGTAACAAGCTGAGACTCCCTTTAAGAGAGTGCTCCTAATCTCAGCTCCTTACCTGTATGAAAGACACCTGGGAGCCAGAAATCTTGCTAACTGATAGGGGATCAAATACTTATTTCACTCATTAAAATGCAAATCAATTTATAACTTTTTTGAAATGCGTTTTTCTGCATTTTTTTGTTGTTATTCTGTCTCTCACTGTTCAAATAAACCTACCATTAAAATTATAGACTGATCATTTCTTTGTCAGTGGGCAAACGTACAAAATCAGCAGGGGATCAAATATTTTTTTCCCCACTGTACATGTCCACCGGAGATGAGCAGGCATTTTCAATTCACTCTACAGAAGATGAGTGGCAGGCTTATGTGGGTGATTGTGGAATTAATTGCTTTCAATATTAAATTGTTTTATTTAATGACTTTTACAAACACACTTCTGTTGTTTTGGGAGGTATAGGATGGAATGCTTAAGCACCAGTGGACATGTACAATCATGATCAGTCAACAAATCACAAAACTTTACAATGTTCTAAAACTATAATGAATGCAGTTTTTATTTTAAGGAATAGTTCACCCAAAAATTAAAATTTGCTGAAAATTGACTCTCAGGACATCCAAGATGTAGAGTTTATTTCTTCATTAGAAGAAATTTGGCGAAATTTACTCCATTTACAATCACACGCTTACCAGCTGATCCTCTGGAGTGAATGGGTGCCGTCAGAATGAAAGTCCAAACGGTTGATAAAAACATCACAATATTTGTTTACATCTGTTTTGGACCGTTTTCACTTGTAAACAGTGCTTGATCTATACGTACTTCTCTCTTGAATTCAGATGAGACAACTTTTTCACTGGAGAAAGCAACATTTTAGCCAGAAGCGATGGTTTAATTTTAAAATGACAGATTTGTTTCTTACAAACATGCAGCTTTTCTCTTCACAAGACATTAATTGATGGACTGGAGTGGTGTGGATTACTTGTGGATTATTGTGATGTTTTTATCAGCTGTTTGGACTCTCATTCTGACGGCACCCATTCACTGCAGAGGATCCACTGGTGAGGAAATAATGTAATGTTAAATTTCTTCAAATCTGTTATGAAGTAGCAACAAACTCCTCTACATCTTGGATGGCCTGAAGTGAGTAAATCGTCAGCAAATTTTCATTTCCTCTAATTAATACACTAAGTTTATAATGGAAAAGTTTGTTGATACTTCGCAAGCTGAGCAGGATGAGGATGACTGACCTGGGCCTGGTGGTGGCGCTGTAGAGCACGATGAGTAAAGACAAACCAGCTACAGTGGCAAGAGCAGAGCGCATCCAGAAACTCAGCTGGCAAAAGTTACAGTAATGGATAATAGCAATAATGAGAGCACAGCACAGGAACATGGTCACCTACAGAACCAGAGAAAGAAAGAGCACACGTTTAAACAATCAAAAGTCACTGGCTGCTGAGATACTCGGTACAGTTCTGCACATCATATTATAGTTTGATCCTGAAGAGTATATTTATATTATTATTATTAGGGTAACATCTTAAAAGATTTAAACTCTTCCTCCAATTACCAGGCTTTCAAAGACACATTTTGATCTAGCAGACTTCCAAGAAACTGGGGGAAAATGAACAATCTTGAAGATGAAGATATCTTGTAGAGATAGAGATGTCTGAAGTACCAATTCAATACTAAACTAATAAAAACAAAAACAAACAACTGCTGCAAAGCTGAATTTTCAGCATCATTATTCCAGTCTTCAGTGTCACATGATCCTTCAGAAATCATTCTAATATTCTGATTTGCTGCTCAAGAAACATTTCTGATTTATCAATGTTGAAAACAGTTATGCAGCTTAATATTTTAGTGAAAAAACGTGATTCTTTTTTTTTTCAGGATTCTTTAATGAAAAGAAAGTTTGTAACATTATAAATGTATTTATCCTTGCTGAATAAAAGTACTAATTTCCCCAAACTTTTGAGCAGCAGTTTAAGGAGGTCACCTTCCTTTTCTCCTGCTCACCTGGATGGGCAGCTGCACACTGTAAGCCAGGTGGGAGAAGATGGACACAGCAGGAAGTGAGACGAGCACAGCCCCGATCACATGACGCGGGAGCCAGTTAGACACCAGCTTCAACAGAGACCGAGTGCAATTCTGTTCATCATCCAGACAAAACACCATACTGCAGGAGAAAGATGGAGAGACCATTAAAGTTATGAAAAAACTGAACATTATATCCATTTTATGACTGATAGATAAACCACTAATATTACAGTTAGACACTATTTTGCTTATGCCTTTTTTAATTCTGCAAGTGACTCTGGGCATCATAACATTTTAATGTAAAGTATGAAAAAGGATACTGATTTTGAGATTTGCTAAAGATTACATTTCACTGTTAAATCAATATATAAAAATTATTTAAATGAACAGTGTTTTTGAAGATTCACATTAATTTAGCATAAGATGACAGCAAAAATAAATGTAAAAGTAAAAAAAAATGACTGGAAAATTCCAAAATCAACCATTAATGAATATGGTACATACTAATAAACATGCTATAATAATATAAGACATGCTGTCATATGTTAAAAAATGTATTTCAGTTAACGTTTGTTTCGGAAATGTTAATTTATTGTTTTAAGTATAGTTAATAACCAACAGACCACCAGTATATTACAGTTCTACACAATTTTTCTACATAAATTAAAGATAAAACACTAAAAATGTATATTTATTAAATGCTTTAAGTGGATTTAGGCATCATAACATTTTAACGTACAGTATGAAAAATGGATACTGATTTTGAGATCCGCTAAAGATTACATTTCACCGTTAAATCATTTTATACAAATTATTTGAATTAACAGTGTTTTTGAAGATTCACGTTAATTTAGCGCAAGATGACTGTAAAAGTATTTGTCAAAATAAAATGTAAATGTAGGGAAAATGACTATGAATAATTAAGTAGGGAAAATGACTATGAATAATTAAGTATCCAAAATCAACCATTAATGAATATGGTACATATTAACAAACATATTATAATAACATAATACAGACATCCTGTCATATGTGAAAAATTGCATTTCCGTTAACGTTTCTTTCAACTAACGAAAATGTTTGTTTATTGTTTTACGTTTAGTTAATAAATAACAAATAAACCACCAGTATATTACAGTTCTACAAAAAAAAAATCTGCATAAATTAAAGAAAACAATACAAATTGATGGCCTGGTTTCACAGACAAGGCTTAGACTAAACCAGGATTAGGTCATAGTTCAATTAGGACATTTAAGTAATTTTTATAAACATGCTTAGAAAAAAAAAAAAAACATTACTGGGATGCATCTTCAGACAAAACAAAGGCCCTGATATATTTTATGATCAGTCAGAGCAAGTTTATTTCAGTTGAAACAGCTCAGATTTACATTTTAGACTAGGACTAGGCTTAAGCCTTGTCTGTGAAACCTGGAGAATATTTATTAAAAGCTCTAAGTGGATTTAAGCATTTATGTACCGTATGAAAAATGGATACTAATTCTGAGATTTGCAGAAGATTACATTTCACTGTTGAATTATTCTATGTAAACATGATTTAAATTATTAGTTTAATTATAATAAATAATACATATCAAAATTATATATATTTTTTTTTATTTAAATTATGAGTCATTTTAAGTGAGTACTAGATGACTGTAAAAGTATTTAGATTTATTTCAGGTAATGAAAATGTTTGTTTATTGTATATAACTACAATATAATAAGTGAATTTAGGCATTACAACATTATAATGTACAGCGTAGAAATTGATTTTAAATGATCAGAGTTTTTAAAGATTAGTTTTGCCGTCATCTAGTGCTCACTTACAATTAATCTAAATATAACAGTATAGAGGAAATGACAACGTCCAGCTCACCGAATGGAGAAAACGAGAGAAAACAGTTCCAGCAGAGCGGCTGTGATTGCCAGACCAAGTGTGGTTGCCAGGGGCGTCTCCATGGTAACAAGGGGATACAGGAAGCAGGCAATGGTCAGGGCGAGAAAAACGACACAAGACAGCAAAACATCGAGCAGCGAGCTGAAGACTGGACTGGCAAACGTCTGCACCGGAACCTGATTCACCACCTGGAGGAAACGCAGAGATGATCATACTCAACTATACACACTGATGTGATGAGGCTGCACTTCTGTGAATAACCAGAAGAGGTCCATGCGTGATTGTGTGAAGATCTACATATTCTCTTTGACAGGAGTGTGTGTACCAGTGCTTTATTATTTTAAAGTCCCCCTGTAGTGAAAAATCAATTTTTTTATGTTGTTTATTTGTCTATGTGGTGTTTTTAATATGCTTTTAGACAAACCATGCGCCAATCCATTAATCAACACCATTGCTGAGTATTTTCTCCTTAAAACTGTAGTTTCCAAAAGTTCGGTTTGCTACGTCACAAAATTCAACAACCAATCACGTCAAGGGATAGATTCCTATCACTAGCATGCAAAATATACCAATACCAGCACAAAACCAAAAATAAATTAAAGCAAAAAAAAAAACCATGAAGCCGTGGTTTAATGTGAATTTAGAACCTCTAACTTGCATTATAAACCAATAGTAATAATTTACAATAGTGTAAAAGTAGCCCGGAGTCAGACCCACCACTCCTGTATCGGCGTCTGCACTTTACTCACGTATGCTCGCGGGCACGAATTGGAATCACAAACGGCTGCATTCAGTCTTAACGGCACTTTAGGACACAACATCGTCAAATAAGTAACTTTAATGAATGTTACAGTATTCACTGTAGTTGTCCACTAGTAAAAACATTTGTTTTATCAGTGATTATCCGAGTATGCCATTGTTTCGTGTTTATTACAGTTCAGTGGATCAGGAGGAGCTGGCTGGTGTGACTGAGTGGAGGCGGGGCTAATTTGCATTTTCATAGATCCGCGTATAGTAAATGATGCAAGGGTGTAGAGTTACATTCAAGCTATTTTAAGGCATGAGAAAATTATTTATTTTCACAAGAAAAAACATTTAAATATGTCATTTTGATAATCAAAGATGAGTTTTAAGGGATAAAATATTTGACTACGGGGGACTTTAATATCACTGAGATACTTTTATAGTTATATAATATAGATACACAGTTTAATATTTTGATTTTTTTATATATATATACACATATACTGTGTGTATGTAAGCATGTACAGTATATATATATATATATATATATATATATATACACATACATGCATATCAGGGATCACAAAATTTCAAAATCCCTGGTAGCCCTTCGGGCTGGTACTCTTCAGACTTTGGGAGGCCGAAAATTTATTTAACTACAAATTTTTTTTATAGAAAATCAGATAGGTGTCTAAATGTCAATCAAAAACTTCACAAATATCAAGGAAGGAATTTTATTTCATTATTTACAGGGTATCTGCAGAATCAATTTAAGGTATATATATATATATATATATATTAGGGCTGTCAATCGATTAAAACATTTTATCGTGATTAAATCGCATGATTGTCATGAGTTAACTCTTGATTAATCGCACATTTTTATTTGTTCTAAATGTACCTTAAATCAATACTTTTCACATTTTTAATACTCTAATCAACATGGGCATGGACAAATTTGGATGCTTTATGCAAATGTACACTATATTGCCAAAAGTATTGGGTCGCCCCCTTCTAATGAACAGGTTTGACTACTTTAGTAATTTCTATGAGTACAAATATTAATATTTGGACAGGACCCTTTTCTATTCTAACATGACAATGCCTCTGTGTATAAGACAAGGTTCAAAAAGAAAATGATTGATTCAGTCAGTGTGGAAGAACTTGACTGGTCTGCATAAAACCAAGTCCTAATCCCAGTTTAACACCTCTGGTGTGACTGTAAATGCAGACCTTGAGTCAAAAACTCATCACCAAACACCAATGACTAAATGTCTAAATAAGTTTTTACTCATTTTACTAATTTTCATTAGTTTTAGTTTGTTATTGTAGTACATTAAGTCAAACCAAATAAAAATGAGAAATATTTTTAATTCATGTTTTTTAATTATTTTTTATATTTTCAGTTGTCACTTAGTTAATGTTTTAGTAATTTTGTTGTATGTATACATATATATATATATATATATATATATATATATATATATATATATATATATATATACACATACACAGTGTTTCCCATTCATTAGCTAGTCTGTGGCGGCCCGCCACAGTCTAATCTGTCCCGCCACAGTTTCATAATAAACCGAAAATATATTTATACTCTTCATTATAACATAAAAGGTCTTTGACATTGTGTTTCATGTCATTGCTTTCGCAAAGTGTCCGTCAAACGAACAAAGTGTAATATGGCTTTATCTCTTCATCAAGCCTGTTTGTGCTGTGTGTTTCAAAGCCAAGCGCGCTCTCGATCAGCTCGTGATCCGGTGTGTTCCGCGTCTCAGAGCGGCTCCGTTCACACTGAAGTCTGTTTTTGAATGTGCTGTGAGTTTAGCGCGCATCTGATACCGCAACGGGCACCAGTTACGCTTTGTTTTCACATCAGCATAATTTTCAACATATTTGAAATGAGACGCGTTTGTAAACCTCTTTTCACAGAAGCTGCCGTTTTCCGCCAAAATAAAAGTTCATAGGTTTATCTCTTGCAAGCAAGGACTAAAATGAACAGACGCGAACAAATAATATAAATATTGATATAATAATATAGCATATAAATATTGCTGTGGGGTTTATGCAGGGCAGTCGTGGCCTAATGGATAGCGAGTCGGACTTGTAAGCGGAAGGTTGTGGGTTCGAATCTCAGGTCCGGCAGGGATTGTTGGTGGGGGGAGTATCCTCCTTCAATACCACGACTGAGGTGTCCTTGAGCAAGGCACCGAACCCCCAACTGCTCCCCGGGCGCTGTAACATGGCTGCCCACTGCTCCGGGTGTGTGTTCACTTAGGATGGGTTAAATGCAGAGAATACATTTCACTGCTGGTTATATACTCTCTATATAATTGTGTATGTGACAAATAAAAAAAAAAAAAAAAAAATATATATATATATGAATCTATTTCTGAAGGGAACTGACTTAAGAGAAGTTTCGAATGCATTTTTCTCCTCTTATCACTGCTCTTTCATAAGCGCCACCTGCTGTCAGAGAGTGAAATTCAGCCTGTCTGCTGATTTCGATTTATGCAGGTTTTAGCATAATTTCACAAAGCTGAAGTCAGTCAATTCTGTTTTTGCTTCAAATGTTGACATGATACAATCAAATTGAAATAAAAAAAACGCTGCTCATGCTACATCTACATGTAGCATCATTGTTTGTATTGTGATTAAAATGCAGTGGTTGGTTCTAATTTCAAATGGCATTTTTTTAAATTATTAAATAAGTTTGGTAGTTGTAGTAGCAGCAACTGCAAAAACAGTTTAATGGCCAGGAAAAAATATTTGTGGCTGGTAGATTTTCTCAAGTCACCAGAAAATGTTGTTTGTATCGTGATTAAAATGTCAGATGTGGCAAAAAGTTAGTTTTAGGCCCTGCTTGCACATGTGTAAATTAGGACAAAAGTATTATAATTTCCCTACTGTAGAATAAGGTCAAATAATATACCTGTGAAATATTAATTTCCATTTATTTTACAGTGTAATTGTTTTCCAATATATGGCTATTACTGTCATAGGAATAATAATATAACATTATTATTATTATTGTCATTATATTCTAATTTGTTTAGCTTCCAAATTCACCGGTGTGAGTGTAATTTAGACTGAGACACTATATCACAACTAAAAAGAGCATTGAGTCCCCCTTTAAACCTCAAGTGCAAGTCAATTCACCAGCTTTTTTATTTAAGTTTGCACACTGAACCTGTGTTGGAGATCTTAATTTTGAACTCTCAAAGTGCACCACATAGATGAATTTAACTTTAAAATGTACAAAATTTTCTTACGGGGGGCATGCCCCCGGACCCCCCTAGAGGGACCGAGGTTCACCCACCACAGTCTCACAAAATCCTGTGGGAAACACTGTATATACAGTATATATATATATATATATATATATATACACACATACATACACACACACACACACACACACACACATAAACCTATATAGTTTATTCATTATTTCAGTTTTAGTTTTTTGTTGTTGTTTAGTACATCAAGTTAAACTAAACAAAAGTGAGATATGTTGAAATAAGATGTTTTTTATTAATATTTTGTAGTATTATTTTTAGAATTTCTGATTTAATTTTTTGTTAATGTTTTAGTCATTTTGTTGTGTTTGTCATATTTTGTAGTTTTTTAAATATATGTCTTTATAGTTTTTATCCATTTTTATTTCAGTTTTAGATTTTGTTATTGTAGTACATTGAGTTAAACCAAATAGATTTGCCTTGCCAATTATCCGAAAGAAAAAAGGTTTTATCTATATGTTTTATTTTATTTCAAGTGTGTACCTGCTCATGGTAGCTGGTGTGGTAAGCTGACTCCAGAGGTTTTTCCAGGAAGTTCAGACTCAGCTTGTTAATGGGCGGCTTGAAGAAGTAATCCTCCATCAGACTAAAAAAAAAGACAATATGGAGAAAACAAGGTGAAAATGAATGACTGAATTACAAAACTACTATTCAAACGAATCGTCTCTCCCTCACCTGTCCTCATTTATCACCTCCACAAAGTGCACGTCGCTTTTCTCCCGAAAGTTTTTGGAGCGCAGCGGGAGGATGGCTGAGTGGTCCATGCCGCTGGCGCTGCCTCCTTCTGCGGCCAGACTTCCCACCCAGCTCCTGTTCTTCTCCTGGAGTTTGTCACACAGAGACGACTGGCTGACTTGCACCCGCTCCTCACACAGAGGACTCAACAGACCGTTCAGAGTTTTAGGGCTACGACCTGCAGGAAACTGTGCAAAAGAAACAGAATTCTCTCAAAAGAGTCTTTTGTTTGGGATTCAGACAACACTGAATCAGTTCAAAAGATTCATTTGTTCAGAAATTGGACAAAATTGGTTGTGCTGTGGCGTTTTCATTCTTAAAAAATAAAAAAAACTGGTTCTAATGCAGATCACTAAAAGATCTACTTCATTTAGGAATCGGACAACACTTGTTGTAATGTAGGTTTAGGATTTTGATTTCACAAAAAGATCCAGTTCAAAACAGCCATCGTCCTGACATAAGTTCTAATGCCGATCACCAAAAATAACTAGTTCAAAAGAGTCATTCGTAGACTTTACTGGCCACACTGTGATTTCGATTCACTAAACCGGTTCAAAAGAATAATTTGTTTAGGAATTGGACTACCCTGGTCATGCTCTAGATCAGGGTTCCTCAAATCTTTCCCTGGAGGGCCAATCTGCTGCAGAGTTTAGCTCCAACCCTGATCAAACTCACCTACCTGTGATTTTCTAATGATGTTGAAGACTCTGATTAGCATGCTCAGGTGTGTTTGATTAGGGTTGGAGCTAAACTCTGCAGGAGTGGGCCAGATTTGATGATGCCTGCTCTAGGTTCTTCTATTTATCAAAAATAACTGACTGCACGGTATGTTCGATTCACTAAAAAGAACTGTCTCAAAAGATTCTTTCATCGAGGAATCAGTTCTAATGCAGATCACTAAAAAGAGCTGGCTCAAAAGAGTCATTTGTTTGGGAATCTGACTACACTGTCCAGACTTTATGTTTCTGATTCACTAAAAAGAACCGATTCAAAAGATTAATTTGTTCAGGAATCGGACTAAACTGCCTGCAACTGTCTGTTTTCGATTCACTAAAAATAACCTGTTCAAAAGACTCATTCATCCAGGATTCAGTTCTAATTTAGATCACTAAAAAGAACTGGCTCAATGGAGTCATTCTTTTGAAAATTGGACTACACTACCAACATTGTATATTTTCCATTCACCAAAAAAAAAATGGTTCAAAAGATTCACTTGGTGAACTGGACTACATTGGTTGTGCTGTAGGCTGTTTTTAATTCACCAAAAAGAACCATTTGTCCAGTAAACTAATTAATTTAACTTTAATTGAACAGTATTTAGTATGGCAAAGAGCAGCGTTTTGGCAAAGTCACATTAAGTCTGCCATCTCCTAATGTTTATTTAGGACTAAAGGTATATGAAGGTAAAGGTAAATTTGAGCTGAAGTGTAGTACTCCCACTAATTACACCAACATTTCATAATATCTAAACAGCCACTAATGACAGCATTTCAGTCTCTGCTGAAATTGAGTACACTGGGTTCTTGTGTTAAGGTGTGTGCTTCTATTGTGCAATTACTGAGGCTTTTTTTAGTTGGTGTTCATCATTGTTAGTTTGTACCTTGCTGCTGTTGGCTTTGTGTTCATCCTGGCAGCCATTTCGAGTTGCTTCATCTGCTGTCGGATTGTCAATGACATCTACGGAGATGCTACAGGATGTGCACACAGCCTGCGGAGAGAAAGATGAAAAATGCACTGAGAAGGGTGAGGAAATAACTTTTTTTTATAAAAAAAAAAAAAATTATCATTTAAAACTTGTGTAACAAACGTGTGTGTGTGTGTGTGTGTGTGTGTGTTTGTGTGTGTGTCAAGGGCCGTACCTTGGTGTGTGAGAGCGGTTCAGCGATGGCGCAGTGTGTGAGATCTGGAGTGTGTGTGTTTGAAGACATACTCAAACTGAGCTGGGAACAGCCACACTGAGAGCCCATCTTCCGTCCCGAGATCAGATACGTCTTTAAACCTACAAACAAAAGACACAAGGTATTGAAATCATTCATGTCTTTCATCCACATATTTCCCAGCAGTCCTTAGAAAGCTTTTCTACAAACTATTAGGGGTGTAACGGTTCACAAAATTGACGGTTTGGTTCGATACGACACAGTGGTGTCACGGTTCAGTACGTTTTCGATACGGGGGGGGGGTAATTGATTACGTTGCAATGTTGGAAATATTTCTGTTTTAAACCATGAAGGCGAGCCAATGGATATCAGACAAGCACGCGTTTGCACCAGGGTTTGCACACGTGCAAACTTTGCGCAATATTTGTTCCGGTGAACGTCTTAATCGCAGTCAATTCACTAGAAGCAGAAAGTGAAAGTAAAAACGGAATGATGGAGTAATGACGGAGCTTTCTGCATCTGACGCCATATACAGGTGCATCTCAATAAATTAGAATGTCGTGAAAAAGTTAAATTTTTTCTTGTAACTTATTTCAAAAAGTGAAACTTTCATATATTTTAGATTCATTACATGTAAAGTAAAACATTTCAAAAGTTTTGTTTGTTTTAATTTTGATGATTAGAGCTTACAGCTCATGAAAGTCAAAAATCAGTATCTCAAAATATTAGAATATTTACATTTGAATTTCAATAAATGACCATCCATACAGTATAAATTCTGGGTATCTCTTGTTCTTTGAAACCACAATAATGGAGAAGACTGCTGACTTGGCAATGATCCAGAAGACGAACATTGACACCCTCCACAAAGAGGGTAATTCAGAGAAGGTCATTACTGAAAGGTGTGGCTGTTTACAGAGTGCTGTATCAAAGCATATTAAATGCAAAGTTGACTGGAAGGAAGAATTTGGGTAGGGAAAGGTGCACAAGTAACAGGGATGACCGCAAGCTTGAGAATACAGTCAAGCAAAGCTGATTCAAACACTTGGGTCAGTGCATCGAGTCACCACACTCAGACGTCTTCAGGAAAAGGGCTACCAAGCCACTTCTGAACCAGAGACAACGTCAGAAGCGTCTTACCTGGGCTGTGGAGAAAAAGAACTGGACTGTTGCTCAGTGGTCCAAAGTCCTCTTTTCAGATGAAAGTAAATGTTGCATTTAATTTGGAAATCAAGGTCCCAGAGTCTGGAGGAAGAGTGGAGAGGCACAGAATCCATGTTACTTGAAGTCCAGTGTGAAGTTTCCACAGTCAGTGATGATTTGGGCTGCCATGTCATCTGCTGGTGTTGGTCCACTGTTTTTTCTGATGTCCACAGTCAATGCAGCCATCTACCAGGAAATTTTAGAGCACTTCATGCTTCCTTCTGCTGACAAGCTTTATGGAGATGCTGATTTCATTTTCCAGCAGGACTTGGCACCTGCCCACACTGCCAAAGGTACCAAAAGCTGGTTCAATGACCATGGTGTTACTGTGCTTGATTGGCCAGCAAACTCGCCTGACCTGAACCTCATAGAGAATCTATGGGGTATTGTCAAGAGGAAGATGAGAGACACCAGACTCAACAATGCAGATGAGCTGAAGGCCACTGTCAAAGAAACCTGGGCTTCCATACCACCTCAGCAGTGCCACAAACTGATCACCTCCATGCCACGCCGAATTGAGGCAGTAATTAAAGCAAAAGGAGCCCCTACCAAGTATTGAGTACATATACAGTAAATGAACATACTTTCCAGAAGGACAACAATTCACTAAAAATGTTTTTTTTATTGGTCTTATGAAGTATTCTAATTTGTTTTCTAATTTGTTGTGAATTGGTGGGTTTTTGTTAAATGTGAGGCTAAATCATCACAATTAAAAGAACCAAAGACTTAAACTACTTCAGTCTGTGTGCATTGAATTTATTTAATACACGAGTTTCACAATTTGAGTTGAATTACTGAAATAAATGAACTCTTCTACGACATTCTAATTTATTGAGATGCACCTGTATTCTCTCAGAGACAAAGAGAGACGAATTTACTTCAACATATGCTGATAACGGTAGGCCTATAGCCTAGCTGTATTCATTTATTTCCTTTATATTTCTCGTGTGGCCCATACATACTGAAAATGAGAAGAAACGTATTTCGTGTTAAACAGGTTGTTTTTGAAAGTCGGTGCTTGAAATAAAAGCTTTTTATTTAATTGATTTTATTGATGACTGCAGTGTTAATATTTTAATTATAGGACTATAATTTATTGTATAGCCTAATAGACCTGTTTTAAAAGACCTTTTTTAAAAACATTTTAATTGAGTAAATAGCCTAATCTTATCCTCACAGCATGTCAGTTATGTGGTAATTATTGCGGGGCAAATTAATTGTAATTTTAATTTAATAATAAAAGTAAACTTCATAATAATAATAATAATAATAATAATAGGTCTAATAAAAATAAGAATGTAACAGGCCTACATTAATTGGAAATGCCAAATACTCTTAATATTGCCAATAATTTATGTTTTTGACAGTATCTCTGGCTATCGTCGATACAAGATCATCGTGTTTCGACACACCCCAGCAAGGGGAGGTCACGGGGCAGACAGCACGTTTCGGTCGTTGCCTGTTACGTTGTTTTGGCTGCCTTTTTGAGCGCAGTGGCACTGAGAACATTATATTTCACACGTTTATTTTCCAAACATAATAGGATTAGTCCAACGAATCGTTTCGGTTTGTAATGCGTACCGAACCGAAAGCCTCGTACCGAACGGTTCAATACGAATATGCGTATCGTTACACCCCTACAAACTATTTGTTTACAGATATACATATAACATACAGTGCACAGCATAAATGAGTACACCCCCTCTGAATAAATATAAAATATGTATTTTCTTAATGATCACTAATATAATTCATGGAAAGATGGTAAAATTTAAATGTATTAAAAATATACTTAATAAAAATAACTAAATATATGCCAATATTTTCTGTAAGATAAGTAAATTAGCCAATTTAGTTTAAATGAAGGACTGCAGAAATGAGTACACCCTAGATTTAATTCAGCAAATGCATAATATTCTAGTACTTAGTATGTCCTCTAGAACTTTAAGTATACTGCTCTGACCCTTCTTGTCATTGAGTGTACAAGTTCATGACAAATTTTCACATCTGTCCTGTTTAACTCCTGGAGGACGACCTCCTTAAATGCTCTGGTCTTTAATGGGGAGTTTTGCTCAGCTCGTCTCTACAGAATCCCCCACAGCTGCTCAAGAGCGTTAAGACTGAGTGAAATACATGTCCACTGAAGGATTTTCACCTTGGGAGAAGGAATATCTTCATTGTCATGCTGAAAAAATGACAAATAATGCAGGGAATGAGGGGAGGGTAGCATCTTCTGTTTCAAGTTTTTGTATTCCATCACACAGTAGTGTGTGAATTCATGACAGCGTTGATAAAGCACAACTCCCTCATACCTTCAGCACTCATTCATCCCTATACAAGAGCTTTACTACCACTGAATGTCACTGTGGGTACCAAACACTTCTCACTGTACTCCTCCACTAGCAACACCAGAACATTTTGGATGCTTTTGGATCCAAAATGATTGACTTGGTCTCTTGAGACCAGAGTATGGATTCCCAGAAGTCTCTGTTTTGTAAATATGGGCCTTGGAAGAGGTGCATGCATGTCACTTCTGCAGGCTGTGTCATACTCTGTGAGATAAAGTGTCTCTATTTCATTGCTTTTGCCGGCTCTGAGACACTTGCATGTTATTTCTCCTGCTCTTTTTCTAGCAAAAATTCACTCATCACTAAATTAAAACTTAAAGTGAAGACCTGATTATTTCAGGAGCCTTGTAACAAGTCCATTGTTTTTGAATGTCTGTGCTACTTCTGCTATATTTTCACACTTAAAACAATAATTTGGTATTCCTCTTGTACCATTGTCCTCTTTTATGCTAAGGAATAAGTCACCTGGCAGTTCTCTCCCAAGTGGTTCCACTGCTGCCAGCAATAAGTCTGAGTATGATTCAGTGTAGGGCTGTGTATTGGCAAGAATCTGGCGATACGATACGTATCACGATACAGGGGTTGCGATAGGGTTGGGTACCGTTCACATTTGAACCGGTACCAGTACCGGTATCGTTACCTGAAATTCGGTACCGGTACCCAACTGTACCTTTTTTCGGTACTTTACTCTCTGTGTAATAACAAAAAGATTTATTTCAGTGAAAAAATAAGTCCAAAACTCTCAATTTCAACATTTTGAACAATAGGGCCCTACAATTTTTTTTCTTCCAGACATTTTTGTGCGTTTTATTTTTTTCTAATAATCAAATGAAGGCATGAAATATTTATTTATTTTTAATCAAATGAAAATGAAACACTTATTTTTTTGGCAAACAAACAGAGGTTTACTGTTAAAATCAAGGTTATTATAGTTTTGAATTTTTAAATTTGTTTTATTTTAATATCGTTTTCAAATTTGCTATAAAATTCAGTTTAGTTTTTATTAGTTTCATTCATATTTTTGTTAGTTTTAGTTTAGTTTTTATTTTGTGAACACATTTTAATTTAGTTTTTATATAGTTTAGTTTCAGTTTTAGTTTAAGTTTTAATTAAAGTTTAGCAGAATCAACAGATCACTTCCAGAGCAAAGGCCAAAGAAAGACTGAGGCATAATTAGTAAGGCAAACATTTAGCTACACAAAATTAACGCATGCTAAGATTGATTAGATGGTAAAAGTATACAAATATACACCACCAAAGGAAGGAGTCAGGCCTTTTTAGTAAATAAATCTACACAAGTTGGGCTTAATGAGCCTAATTTGGTTATATTAGATGTCTTTTTTCTTATTTAATCATATTTATGATAGTGTAACTGTCGTGTCTTGCTCACTCTTCCGCCACGTAAAAATACATAACTGGGTCTAATGAAATTCAATAATAATGGCAATCGTATTTAACAATAAAGCTCATATTTGAATATGTTATTTTCTTTATTTATGAAGAATTATTAGCGTGTGCATGATGTGATATAGCCTATGCATGTTTGTTTGAAAGCCTGGCAGAGTGATCACAAGATGCTAGAAGTTTTGTATTGTTTACAAAAAGATGTGTTCTCATCTTTTTTTCTGTTAATTATCACGTTGTGCTGCATGTCTGTTTTTCTTCAAAGCACCAACTTAGAATGCCTAACAGGGCTCTAGAGTGCGACCTAATTTCTCAATGGTGCGACTAAAAAAAAAAATGAGGTCACACCGGTGCGACCAGCCATTCGAGAAAAAAAAAAAAAAGTCTCTGCGACTCTGAAAATCTCCCTGTGGTTCAACAACAGACAGACACACATTAGGCGTTTACGTTTGAAAATGTGTGTGCTGCAGTCAGACAGAGAGAGGTGAGTAGCGTAGGCCCGTCAGATAAACAGAGTGGATGTAGCCGCGGATGATGAGAGAAGATGAAAAGAACGATTGACAACTTTTTCGTTAAGAATGTTAAGTTAAGGCCTGATCCGTCCGAAAATCATAACTAGAATCAGGCTATTTATTAATTATTTGAATCGCGCCTTCGGCGCTTTTATAAGCGCTAACCTCACGTATGAACCGAACGGAGCGCTTATCAGCACAACATGACTGAAGCGCAGTTCTTTTAATTGTGCACGAGCAGCGCGTGAATCACCCTATACTCTGTGCGCGTTCACCAGCGCACTCGAGAAGTGAGAGAAGATTTGCACGAGCCATTCCTATCGCGAAGCTGATGGTAAAAGATGCGCTCTATTTGAATTCTATTGAGAAACTACCACTTTAAAATGCTATGGAGAAAGTCGAACATTATTAAAAAAAGGCACAAACTAAAAAGACTGATGAAAAGAGGAGAAATCTTTCACCAGCACTAACATAATAGGCTATTAAAATGTTTTTAAACCACTCATGACCACCTTTACTATAATTTATCACGTTTTACTGTAGGCTTATTTATTGTGGTAAATTTTGTCTAACTTGTAGAATTTATAATAGATGATCTGTAAAGGGAATAGATTTTTCCCTAAAGATTTATATTACAACTGTGGCATGTTGTAGCTATTGGCTATAAAGGCTGTTGTTTCTCATAACAAATGCAATATAGATTAATAAAAAAGTCATTATTGGCCTGGTAATGATTAATAGGCTAGCCTTATTATAAACAAATGCTACAGTTAAGAACTATGGTACTTTTTCATAAGAGCAAGTACAAGTCAGAATCGAGAGCCAATGGGTTCTAATGATGAGTGATGGAAAAACCTGGCCTTCAGATATTCCAATGATGGCATAGATTAAATCATTAAGAGCCTGATGAACTGTTAAGGAGTAAGAAATAAATGATATCAATATAAGAAAATGTTAAGTTAGATTGACTTCCCATGGCGTGTTGAATTAGAACATTGTCATTAAACTATAGCCTAAGTGTCTAAATAATATATAATACATTATATCCTATGTAAACAAGTAATCGTTAACTAGTCTATTACTTTATTGCAGTTACACAATCAACCAACTTTGCATGTGTGGTGGATAGCACGAAAGACCATTTTACATAAATAAACATTTAAGCAAACAAACAAATAAATAAACCTTAAGAGGGAGCATGACCCGGGGTCCACTTCAACCCCCCCCAATGTTCAAACCAAAACTACGTCCTTGCATGTAATACAATACATGCAGCTCAGTGAAGCACTTTTAAGCACCAACACGTTTTCAGTAAGTTACCTTTCTTGTAGAATTGTGCTTCAAATAAAGAACTTTATGTTGACCAGATTGTTGGTTAATCATTTACAAGTCAATATTGCCTATATGAAAATTTGGGTGCACCTAACTTTTGTGCTGGTGCACCTAAGAAAAAAAGTTAGGCGCACCAGTGCAACCAGTGCAGAAAGTTAGTCTAGAGCCCTGCCTAATGTTGGTTTGATTGCTTGTGTTACACGAGAAAATAAATAATTTTGCCTACCTGATGTTGTAGATTAATGCGGGTGTAGTTCGGCTCGTGACTCGCGGTCTTTATGTCAAAAGGTTCAGGTCTGGTACAGAAATAAATTAGTGCTGCTGTGGGATAACGTGTTGGGTGTTCTGTTAAGCACCGCTGGTGCACGTTTATCAAACAGGACCCGTGCAGGACTCTGCTTTAAACTGCTTTGCGGCTCATATATTTTTCTGCCAAGGGGTGAGAACGTAATAATTACGAAAACGATTATTTATTTTTTTAATTATTATTTTATTTCAGTTAGTTTTTCAATAACTGTTGTTAGTTTCGTTTCGTTTAGGTTATCAAATATTTTGTCATTTTTATTTTATTTCAGTTTACGAAATTGTTTTTTCATCAATCGTTTTCGACTTAGTTTTAGTTTTCATTTACGAAAATAACCTTGGTTAAAATTAATCAATGGTAGAAAAATTGTGTGAATATTCCTTTAAAAAAGTTTTAATAATAATTGTATTTTTTCGACAATTAAGTGGTTAATGTAGTTGTAATAATTATTTGTATCATTTAATTGTTTTATTTAAATTGGACAGTAAATGGAATATATAAAGACGTGCATTATACTGTACAAAAGTAATACAAGAGTAATATATTTCTCTTACATGTTAAACCGCACTTTTATTTTGACACGTTGCCGTGAAGTTTCTGTGTGTATACAGAATGATATGATGCTAGTTTTCTAAAATGAAACGGTAAAATTCTCATGAAGTGACTCTCACAGCCTGTAAGTGTTCATGTCGTCACAGGGGTGGCGCCAGAGAATTTTGAACGCAGGTGCTGAGGGGGTGCTAGATCAATGACAGGGGGAGCTGGGCAATTAATAGTAAATATGACCAAAACAGGTTGTTATTATTATAATTTTTTATATGAATAAAAAAAAATCGCTATATAGGTGCATTTCAAATGTTTATGAGGAATGTGGGAGTATTATCGCGCATAGCCTACTGTATGACATGGGGGCGCGCACGCAATTATTTTTATTTATTAATTTTTTCCTGCGGAAAGAGCTTATACTCCCGTCATTTTTGGATGTGCTTTCTGTCGTCTCATGCAGTCTCTGTGAATGGAGCGCGTCACAATACTGAACCAGCTCACAGACATAAGAAATAAATCTGCAGAAAGCTTGAAAACCAATTAAAAAAAAAAATCTTCTCTGATTATGTAGTCCGTATAGGTGCATTTCTCTATTAAAGGCACGTCCACTGTGGAGATGGCGAGTCTGAGAAAGCACTAGTTTATTAATAAATAATTAAAATGTCTTCTTTTTCACCGATGCGTTCATAATCATTACTTTAGCCGGTGCTTTGCGGCAAGCTTTGTGTGTTGTGTTTTAAAGAGTTGCAGGGGTGACATCATGTCACAGGGTCTCTCTCAATTTCAATTTCAATTTAAGTGTCTTATTGGCTGACAAAAACTATCATTTGTATTGCCAAAGCAATTGCAGCTGGGCGCCCAAATAGTGCAATTTGAATTAACAGAAAGAAAAATAATAATAGGAATTCTCAAATATTTAAAAAAGTATTAAGCATGTAGTGCAAAATAAATGGCTAGTGTAAGTATGTGTTAAAAATAAAATTAAATAGATAAAGTATAAGATTACAGAGGCAAAATATACATTTAAGCAATATGGCATAATATAATCTGATTGCTGGGAGCATCAGTCAGGGAGGTGGAGTGTCTTCTCTTCTGTGGTGACAGAGAGACACATATGAGCAGCAAACACACAGCAGGTCTAGTGTTCTCCGAGCAGTAGTAGTTTCTCCTGGTCTGGAAGGGTTTTAAATGTGGGATGGATCTGCTGTATTTTGTTGTAGAACACTGTCCGTATTCGGTATTTGGAGCATTCTGTTAGGAAGTGCAGTTCTGTTTCAGTCTGATTAATCAAGTGTGAACACAATCTCTGCTCGGGGGGCGCCATGTTTGTCTGTGTCTGCCCGTCTCTATCATTAGCTTGTGTCCGTAGTCTGTATCTGGTCAACGTGCTTCTCAGTTTCTTATCTGACACTGTTACAGATACTCGCCATACTGTACTCTCTCTTTAGGGAAGATAGCATTGATTTTACTCTGTTGTTAGTTTGGGTTTGCCAATGAGTGATGTAACTCTGTTTATTTGTGCAGTGATCTGATTGGTTTATTTTAGTCAGAGCATAGTAGATGTTATGAAGCATCAGGACTGAAGCTTGGATCAGAGGAGGAAGGGCTTGCTTTCTTTGCTCATCTCTGTATTCAGGGCTTTTATGGTAGATTGGGGGCACTGACTTCAGATGTTTCCAGAATTTAATAGCCCTTTTTTGTATCTTTATGATTAGAAATTTGCCTAATTCTGCCCTAGCGTTATTTGTTGTGTGCCGGTGCACGTGTAGTATATTTTTACAGAGTTCTGCATGCAGGGTCTCAATTGGGTTTTTTCCCATTTAGTGAGATCTTGACTTGGGTTTGTCAGTGGACCCCAACCTCACTGCCATATAGTGCAATGGGCTCAATCTGATTCTAATATTTCAGCCAAATTCTAATAGGGATTTCTATAGGACATTGCCGTTTTATGGCGTAGAAGGCCCTGCGTCTCTCTCTCTGTCCGTCTCTCTCTCTCGTATGCGCCCAACATGCGTTCTCAGGTACCGAAATTTGGTACGAATGATTATTGAACGATACTCGGTAGTACCGACGCAATTCGGTATGTAACCTTAAAAGTACCGAGTTCGTACCCAACCCAAGGTTGCGTCGATAATTGTGATACATTGCAATACTGTAAGCAAGTCGATATATTGGGGGATATATTGGGGGAACCGCCCCAACTGCACAAAACGCCCCCAACACGAGAGAAAGCTGCAGCCGCGCGGCGCTCCTATACTGCCCACCGCTCCCCACGCGAAGGCTCTTCACACGGGGTCCCGGGGCGGACGTTACCACAAAAGCCCAAATGACACCACACTTCAGCTTTGTACACCGAAACGGGAACTGGAACAATTCGTTCATCCTCCATTACTGGCAGCAAACTATATTAAAGCTAACATTAGTGGCATGCCCTAATGCTAGTATTTCCTGTCACGGTTTAAGTTCAGAGATGAAGACTGCTATCTAGCGGTCGGGATATGAACTCAAAACGAAACAAATGCCATGAATCCTGTATGATTTTTTTTTTTAAATATCGATATTCCGTTTTTGAGAATCGATACAGTATCGCCAAACAAAATATCACGATACTCACGTGTATCGATATTTTATTATACCCCTAATTCAGTGGGCTATATAACACTTTTAATTGTCAGGAAATTACTTGTCTTTAACAGTTTTGGTTCAATATACTTACCTGTTGATCAAAAATAGCCTTAAACCTATACAACAATTTTGTTTTTTTTAAGATTTAGTAATTTTCAGGAGGGTGTACTCATTTTTGCAACAACATTTTTTCACTTTGATAAGAAAATCTTATTTTGCTGCCAACGAGTGAAATGCCCGCCCGTGCTCAGCTGTGAACTCTTCATAGGTAAGTCGCAAAGGCAATGCAACGGCGTTAAGAGTTTATCCGAGGATAGCGTAAGATGGATTCAACAGATCACACGCACCTGCAGCGCTTCCGTGAACGGTTTTATATTTTTTATTTATTTTATTTTATTTTTTATTATTGTTCAAAGGTTTGTGGTCTGGAAGATTTTTAATGTTTTTGTAAACCAAGGCTACATTTCTTTGATCAAAAATACTATAAAACAGTAATATTGTGAAATATTATCATCATTTAAAACAATATATTTCTATTTTTTTATATATTTTAAACTGTAATATATTCCTGTGATGCAAAGCTGAATTTTCAGCATCATTGTTCCAGTCTTCAGTGTCACATGATCCTTCAGAAATCAGTCTAATATGCCGAGTTACGAATTTCTTATCAACA